>WEIT01005741.1:69798-131796 GCA_013389985.1 Dryoscopus gambensis
CTTTTTCCTACATACCAGACAATTAATTAAAGAATTTCTTTTGCTGAGGGAAAGCAAATCAGAGGTTATACAAAATTGGACTGAAGCGATTTTCCATAAACTTTGCCTAATGGTTTTCTGAATGCTGTTCATTGAACTTTTGGCCTCTGCAATATCATATAACTGCTATTACCAATTATTCACTTTGCAGGAAAGTATTTAAATTACATGCACGTTTTTGATGTGAAATCCTCATTTTCTGTGTGACAAGGAAGTAACTGAGGAACAACTATTTACTCTTTCTCAGCATTAAGCCTAAGTTTATAGACATCTGTTTCTACCCTTTTTTCCAATCATTCACCAGCCTGAGAGATCCCACAATTTTTCTTCAGGCAAATGTTTCGCATGGTTCTGAGCATTCTCACCAGCTTCCTTTTACCTCTGTTTATAGTGAACTCTGCACCTTTCCAAATCTGTTTTCTCTGGCAGTTACCAGAGTTTCACTCAGTCTTGAAAGTGCAATGAGATTTGGATTTCATATTCTAGCTTGAGGTTTTCCAGGTCTGTTTTACTGATAATGGTGAACACTTTGTCTCTCTTTCAGCAGCTGTGGAGTAGAGTCCTGATGTTTGTTGAAGGACTTACTGCAGTGACTGTTCTGTTCCCGACTAGAGATAGATTCTGAGTTCCTTTCACAGTGTGCATGTTTATGTGCAGGTGTGTTTTCCCAGTGGGTGCTGACCTGCATTTTTCAGCATTAATTTCTTCTGCCTTTCCTAATCCACAGTCATTTACAAGGATTTAATGATGAATCATTGATGATGATGAAATAGCTTGTGGTGGTCAGTAGCTTTGTGCAGAAGATGAATGTAACCAGATCTCTTCCAGATTTTCTGTAAATGAAGGCTCTGTGCAAAGGGATTGTATGAAAAGAGTTGGAAAATTATGTTGATTTTTAAACGTTCATAGGAGTGTAGTTGGCTCTTTTAAATTTTTTTTCTTTGTTCGTTCACACTTCTGTAGTGACCTAAGGCTGGCTCTGATGGCTGGTTGAAATCGAGTGTGTTTTAATCTTGATACAATTTGCGATAGTAAAACATACAGCGTATTCTACAGGTAGCAGGTATTTGGGGAAAACAGCAGTTCTCAGTAGGAAGGAAAACACAGTTTGTCTTCTCCCTCATTTCCCTTATTTGCGTTGCAGCTACTGAAGAACACTGTTTGCTTCCCAGGATTTAAAGAAGAGTCAATTTTGTCTTCCAAGAAGTGAAGGACACCATCAAGGCTTACTTGGAGGTGCTGGAAGATAGTCCTTGAACGAGGAGAAATAAATGTTTTAACTGTTGGTTATTGAGTGATGGCCAGGGCAAGTTAAAAGATAAATTTCCCTTAGAATATGTTAGGATTTTCTGTATACTGTATGTTTAATACTCTAAGAAAGTGTGAAAACTGGTGGTGGTACAGATGCATGTCAATACCACAAGGCTGGATACCACAAGAGACTTTCCCTGTCAAGCCAATATACCTGAGAACTGTGGGTATGTAGAAACAGGCTAAATAGCTTACAAAATCCGTCAAAACCTAGGAACAAGTGGATTACTGATTTCGATCCAGATTTCTGAACTGGATGTACTTGAAAATGTGTGCTAAATTTATAGGAGCAATAAATTCTAGCAGAACTTGAAACAGTAGAACTTTCTTGTTTGTAAATGGTGAAGTAGATGGATGGGCCATCTGTGGGTGCAAGCAGGGTAGTAGTTAATGTGACATAAATCAACTAGCATGCAATTTAATAAAGAAGAAGCCAGGTTTTTTATGCTCTCTGCAAGTGTGAATGCTGCATGAGCTTCCTCGCTCACTTGTCTCTACAGACTCCCATCTCTGTGACTGAGCCAGCAGTGAGCAGAACTGTTCTGTGGCACTGTTGCTCTCTTAAGGAAAAACCTGAGAGTGCTACAAATAAGACATTTTTACCTTCGCTGCTTCATCCAGACTTGTGAAATAGGTTTAAAATTCCTTAAACTCTCTTACTTGGTTAAGAATGTGTTTTCCAGCACACTAACATTTGTTGTGTTTAAACCTTTGCCAGGACGGGAGCAGTTCCATGGCCTTGGGTCTATGTACTGCAGAGGGGCGGCTGCTGTGATCCTCACGTACGATGTGAACAGCCTCCAAAGCCTGACAGAGCTGGAAGAAAAATTCTTGGCACTGACAGACAGTGCAAGTGCTGACTGCATTTTTGCTATTGTTGGAAATAAAGTTGACCTCAGCGATGACTGTACTTTACCACTGGATGAAAACAGACCTGAGAAGTCTGTTGCCAGCTGTGGCTCAAAGGTGCGAAAACAAGTCCATGCAGAGGATGCGATTGCACTCTATAAAAAGATACTGAAATACAAAATGCTAGATGAGAAGGATGTTCCAGCAGCTGAGAAAATGTGTTTTGAGACAAGTGCAAAGACAGGATATAAGGTGGACTACCTCTTTGAAACTGTGTTTGACATGGTAGTCCCAATAATTGTACGGCAGAAAGCTGAGGGGCCACCGCAAACTGTAGACATCATGGACTACAAGCCAGCCAAAAGGACAAAATCAGGTTGTTGTGCCTGAGCCATCTATGTGACATAAGAAAAGGAGAGGGATTTTTCACTCCAGCAAAATGAGGAGTAAGAACTGCTTGCAGTTCACCAGAAAGGAAAAGTCAAAGAATAAATAGACTGAAATTGTGTATGCAAAAAAAAAAAAAAAAGGAAAAAAATAAATCTTCTGACCATTAAAGGCTTCTGGGAAGCTCTGTGTATAAAAAAATGGGAATACGAGTGAAATTATGGAGTAAGACTTGCCAATTTCCATGGGCTCTTGAAGACAAATGGTGTTATTACAATGGGTGGCGACAATCATTCGGACAGCTTTGAAAGAGTCTGATTTTTAGTGACTTGCCATTTCATGTTGCATGTAAATGATCTGTTTGTGTACTCTTGAAAACTTTCATATGATTATCTTCTTTTCCCTTATGATTCTAACTTTGGAAGATTAAACATATGGTACTTTTTTATTCTTAAGGAGAAAAAGAAAATCCAGGTGTATTTATATTTGTAGCTAATAAACCAATTCAGTCTTTTTATGTCAGACATGACAGTGTATGATTCAGAAGCTAAACTATTAAAATCACTGTGGATATGTACTATTCATTTGGAGACTTTATTAATGTGAATTCTCCTTCCATAGTGGGCTTCCGTGTGTTAACAAGCAGTATCCCAGCTCTTGCTGTTCTAATTGCAAATTGCAGGAGGAAGTTTTTTCTTTCTTTTTGTTTTTTTCTTGCAATTCTTTTTAATATAGGAGGGTTTTGGGGAAGAAATCAATCTTATTTTGTCTGGATTTTCGTAAAAACTTCCTTCTGGTGCCTGTAGGGATATCACTGTGTTCAGTACCTATGTTCTGTCTCCTTTCCCACTCCTTAGTTGTTCTCAGGCAGAGCTGCAGCTTTGATGTTTATCAGCTATGCATGACATTACTACCTGGAGTAGTAATTACCTCTGTGTGGAGGGAAGTGAAGACTGGTGTTTTCTGATGTGAAACGGGCTAATGCAGGAGGAAGGGAAGGGAACTGCCTTTTGTGGAGTAAAAGGCCTGTGAAGGAGCAATAATGCTGCATGGTTTCTCTCCTGACTGCAGTAAAAAGGAGTGGCTAATACTTAATACAGCTGCTAGAGCTTCCCAACCCTCTCAGCTACAAAGAACACATGTAGTGACCCAGGAGCTCACACTGAACTGAGACAGAGTGAAGAAGTTGTAGTTTTTAAACAACTACCCACCCCCACCCCCACACACATCCTGAAACCGCCCCCCGGCCCCGTTCCTCCCAAAAACAACCAACCAATAAACCCTGAAGATACAGTTTGCATATTTTCAGTTTTGCAAGGTCTTGTGTGGGGACTCCTTCATCTTCCTTTGGCTGCCTCTGTTAGAATTTTCTGAGACCAAGCATTGGTGGTTCTTATGCTTTGTCATTGCCTCTCTCTGTCCCACCCAAATCACAGTTGTTCTGTACATAGGGAGACAATTCCTAAATAAATTATAAATTATTACTAAATATATTTAAAGCACTTTTTTCAGAAGTACATCCTCTTAAACAAATTGCTGCAGAGAGTAGCTTTATTTTCTGCTTTCAAATTAACTCATAGTACACATGTAGTGGGGAAGAATGGCTCGAGAGGGAAACCACTGTACATTAAATAATATAATCATAGGTTTGGGTTGGAAGGGACCTTTAAATGTCGTCTAGTCCACTCCCCGATGCATTGAGTTGAAGATGATACATTGTCAACCTTATCAGTTGCTCAGAGCTCTGTCCAATCGAAACTTGAGCATTTCCAGGGATGGGGCATCTGCCACCTCTGTGGTCATCCTATTCCAGTGTTTTACCACCCTTATTGTAAAAATGTATTCCTTACATCTAGTCTGCACCTACCCTTTCATGGTTTAAAATCGTTATCCCTTTTCCTATTGCTACAGGCCCTACCAAGGGTTGTAATCTTTTGGGTTTGCTAGTGGCTTGCAGACACCTACCAGTCTGTCAGAGACTAAACAGCACCTGAGCTGTGGTATTTAAAAATGTGTATAATTAGAAACCTTCTAGCTATTAACAAAATTCCAGGGCTCAGTATGTAGTCTTCCCTCAGGACTGGGAAGAGACAAACAGGCTCCACTCTCAGTTTTGTTTGTGACCAAAGGGTTCTGCTGACACATCTGTGAGAGGTCCAGTGCTGGCTTTCCTGCGTCTGCTGACAACTGAACCTGCAACACGTGCTTATTGCAAGGTCAGGCATTTTGGGAGATGCTTGGGAGATGTACGTCTGGAAGGTACAGAACAGGAAAAATATTTGGAAATTTAACACCCAACACTTCTTAAGGTATAAGTATTTGCCATTCAGTTGCACAAGCATTTGAGTCATATGATGTCTTAAGTAATTCTTACAGTCTTTCTGAAAGCTCCAACTTGGGTGTTTTCACCAACTGAGATGATACAGGAACCAGTCTTGTGTGCTGCACTTTTGCCCTTAAGGCTACACTTGTCTGGCATGATGTTTGTGGCTTTTTAGTGTTTCTGGCTATTGTTCCTGGAGAAATTTCTGGGTTATGATGGGTTGTCACTATACCAGCCTTTGTGAGATCATGGTGTTACATGGCAAAACCTGGGAAGTTGCATAATATGTGGGAGCTATTGATGAGAGATCAATTGTCCGGAGCTGGGCCTGTTGTGGTGACGCTGCTGAAGGCAAGGGAAATCCTCCCTGCTAGGACTAGTGAAGGTGGGTAAAAGCATGGACAAAGGACTCTGCCTGCCCTGCCAGGGAGGGGGAACTCATTTTACAAGCATTTATTTCCCCTGCCCCCCTCCCTGTCATGTCTGGATTATGTGAAGTGATTATATAGTGAAATAAGAGGTGTTATTTTTGGCCATGCTGGGTGAATGTGAGCTACAGGCCAGCCAGTGCCTGAGGTGATGGCTGAGCCAGGCTGACCCACAGAGGAGGATCCATCCTGCTTTCTGCCCCTCATAGGCACTGATGGTGCAAGACTGAGGTTGCCGTGGGCCCTTGACAACCCCAACAAGAATTCAAGTCCTGTGGGGGCCACAAAAGGAGCCAGAACCTCCTCTGCCAGTGCCCATAGGGCTGGCAAAGCTTCTGAGCCACTCAGTTACATCCTTGCCCACATCATGGTGGGAAGCACTCCTGCCTGTTTTTGCTTCTCTGTTCGTGAGTAACGGGGTGCAGTGGTGTTGCTTCTTTCCCTTGTTCAGTAGGGTTTGAACTATTGCGTGCTGAATAACTGCAGGGCCATGTCCCCACTCCCCCTCGGTGGGGGTGGGTGGCCGTGTCTGGGGGTGACGCTGGTCCCCATGGGGTTGCAGGGGCAGCTGCTGCCTACACTTCGGTGCTGTTGGCACATTGGCAGTGACCCCTCAGCCTCTCCCCCGCAGCAATCTCACACCTCCGGTGCCAAGGCCATGTTTACTGCTTGCTGCTTGCTAATTTTCTATTTCTGGCAGCCATGGACAAGCACAGTCATGCAGAGTGTGAACAGACTCTGCTCATTTGGTCAATACACTCTGAGGGAATAATTGGGGCCAACTCCATCGCTATGTTGACTTCACTATACCTGTGTTGATATACTGGTGCACTATTACCTATAGAAGGGGAATATAATCTCATTTATCTTCTCCAGGCTCAGCAGCATGTTATACTTCAGCATGTTTTCAAACAGGAAAGTGTAGGAAGCATACACCATGCTTTGAAGCAAAGATTTGATCAAACCAAGGCAAAATATTTGTGTTTTATTACATCCTAGGCTGGAGCACTATAGCTCAGTAAAAGGATTGTTTAGCTTTGCTGTAGCTGAGTTTTTCCTGTATAAAGATGTTTTAGCTTCCTGAAAGTGGGTTCTACAATCAGAACTGTGGAATGGTTTGGGTTGGAAAGGATCTTCAAGAATCATCTAGTTCCAACCCTCTGGCCACGGGTAGGGACACCTGCCACTAGACCAGGTTGCTCAAAGCCCCATCCAGGCTGGCCTTGAACACTCCTGGGAATGGGACATCCACAGCTTCTCCGTCCAACCTGCTCCAGTGTCTCACCACCCTCACCGTAAAAAATGTCCTCCTTCTGTCCAATCTAAACCAACCCTCTTTCAGTTTAAAACTGCTGTCCCTTGCCCTGTCACTACAGGTCTTGTTAAGTCTCCTTTAGGTACTTCGAGGCTGCTGTAAGATCTCCCCAGAGTCTTCTCTTTTTCACCTGAACAACTCCAACTGTCAGCCTGTCTTCATAGGAGGTAAACTTGCAGCTAAGAGTCCATTTGACAAGTCAGCCTACTTCCGTGCAGTGCTCTGGATTAGCTCACCAGGTGAAATCCTCTGTCTGCTGTGTTCCACGTGTTTGTGTGCACGAGCTCCCTCCGCTTCTCAGAGACGTGATTGCGCAGGCTTTGGTGAAACAAAGCTGTGAGTACACAGACCTGAAGCACATGACGTACACAAAGTACAGAAGCTCAAGCCTGCTTAGCACCTTGTGGGTTTTGTGGTTGGTTTGTTTTTTCCCCGCACTATGCCCATGTGTTCCACTTAATGCTGTGCTGGTACCACTCTGAAGAAACTTGTTAAGAACAGCTTATTGAGCCAGAAAATGAAGAGGCAAAGCAACTGTTGGTGGAAGAACTATGTGCTAAAGTTCTATGTGCAAAAGCAATGAGCTATGTTGGAAGATTAGGCAATATATTAGCCATGAAAATCCAAATTGTTTGCTGCTATTGTTGACATAATCAGTTTTTACAGATTTGTATAACCTTCACTTGAGTTCTCTTAAAACACTGAATGTGCTGCATTGCCAGAGTTGCATGCTGTAAAACTCACAAGTGATAGTTGTGTGATCATCCCACAAACACTGATGTCTAGCAATATGTGGAAAAGTTGTCTATTCTTGGGTATTTGTTACTGCCACGTTTAATTTAAGAGAACTGGCAAATATGGAATAGATTTAGCTCATGTTGACTGCAATGTTTTCAGTACTAAGTGTTTTATTTAGCTGAAATAAATAACAGTGTGGTAAGTTTGTTCAGGGGCTGCCTTTCAGAGCTACAGCATGGTCAGAGAGCTCATTTAAAGCTCAGGTAATTTCTCTGTTTATGGATATATCTAATTATATGAGCAACTAATCTAGGTCAGACAGTGTGCTAGGTAAGTACCTGAAGGAAGCCTGCTAGAAAGATGGAGAGGGACTTTTTACAAGGCCATATAGTGCCAGGACAAGGGGGAATGGTTTCAAATTGAGAGTAGGTTTATATTAGATATTAAGAAAAAAATATTTCCTGTGAAGGTGGTAATGCACTGGCACAGGTTGCCCAGAGAAGTTGTTGGTGCCCCATCCATGGAAGTGTTCCAGGCCATGTTGAATCTCACTCTGAGCAACATGGTCTAGTGAAAGATGTCCCTGTCCACGGCAGGGGGGATGGAACAAGTTGATTTTTATGGTCCCTTCCAATTCAAACCATTCTATGATTCTAGAACTTTAACATAGTTTATATATTTTTTTGTGGAGGTAACACTTGTCAAGTCTGGTAAATGTTGGTTTCCTGAACATTGTAGGGCATGAATACTAGCTTGTTTTAATCTGTAGTGTCACAATTTATTTACTTTATTCATTCTAACAACAGATTAAATACTATTTTAGTTGTTCAGCTTAAACAAGTGATTTTAGACACAGCTTCCCTCTTAGATCTTTCTAAGTGCCATGAAATAAACAAGGTATTCTGGTTGAAGAGTTTGAGTTTTAGTGGGAGGAGTTTTCTGGGAGTGCTTTTCTAATTCCTTAGTGCAAACAAAGTATTTCAACAGAGCAGTCCATATGCATTACCTGGAAAAACAAGTTTACAAAATAGAAATCACCAACAAATAGAGATGTAGAAAAAACCAGGTTTTATTTATGATGCAGTGAGGTTGGAATGCAATAATAAAAGCCAAGAAGCACCTGAAGCAGGAGCGAGGTGAGTTACTGAAAAATCAACTGTTATTGCTATAAATGTTAATCAGATTATGTGAACATGAAATTTGTAGCTGATCCTTTTCCCCTTCCTGTCTTGCAGTGGTGACAGACAACTTTGGGCTAAATTGCTTCTTTCTGCAGAAGGAAAGAGCTAGCCATTCCGGCCGTTATCAAGCCTTTTCTACCGGAAAAGATGGTGCCAGATAAATGCCTTGCATCCTTCCTCCTTGCTTTTGCAAGGATGCTGTGTGCAAGTTGGGATGGTGGCCGTCCCACTGCCACATGTCCCCAGCTGCCAGGATATCGTGCCTTCAGAGAGCCAGCTGGCAGGGCTGCAAGTTCTGTGTTTGAGGGTCGTGTGGCATCGAGCAATGCCTTCTCCTGCAAACCCTACCCTGTGTGCTGCTCCAACACGATGTGGCTAAAGCCTGTTTGTGATGAGTGGCTTGATTTCAGAAGGGAAAAGGTGCAATGCAAAATCCAATTGCTGCTGCTGCTGCTGTGTGGGTGGTGTGACACAGATGAAATGTCCACAGCACGGTGGAGCAAGGGATCCTTTAGCTTGGGGTATGTCTAGGAGAAACCCCATCAAGCTTATAAAATAAAATGCTAATCTTCGTCATGTAGACTTCTAACCAAATTGAAAGAGTTGCATTTTGTTACTGTTTTTGGGAGCCTGTGGGCTTTGTTACTGGCAGTGGTTAAGTGCTAAAGCATGGTGAGGCTTGAAAAAAAAAACAAACAAAAACATTGTGTTGGGTATGTTTGAAATGCCCAAGCGCATAATACTAAAATTCAAGTTAGGTTTCAATGCTAGACGTAAGCATTTTGGACCACGGTATATTTTCAGTATTTTGCAGTTGACTTAGGACTTAGATCACCCTGTGTTAATTTATGGAACTGCAGCTGTTAGTGTTTACTGTTGTGACAAATACAGTAAATAGAAAGATACATATATTCTCTTCAGGTAAATGCAGCGGGTATCTGACCAAGGAAACCTTTTATTACTAAATTTTTTTTTGGTATTTCAAAGCTGAGAGTATTTATATCATTTGGCAAATGATGTAATACTAGACTAGCAAAAAATCTGTATATATACTGCATAGTTGGAGAACACAGCACTAGATCTGTTAGACTTAATTTGCTTTTACAGACATTTAAAAAATTAATTTCCATTCAGCTTTTGAGGTAATAAGTTAAAAAAAGCACCAACATGATTTATTCAATTGTCTAGCCACCACAGAAGGCTCCACTGTGTAAGAACTATGTGATAAGGCGGTTCCTTATACTGTGAGAGACTTCTATAAGTTTTTCATACAGACTTGACATCTGCTAATATGGCTTCGGATGAGTCCTGCCTTGAGTGTGTCTCCCGAGGGCTTGCTTTGGAAGGGTTGGTCGATCGTGGTGAGCCAGAAGCTGTATTTGTTTGCAAAGTAGTGACAGGTTCCACGTGCGCCATTGCATTCGATGAAAGGAGTCGCCCTGAAATCTTCCAGGCAGCTCCCAGGAGAAACCAGCGACTGTCCTCCACCTTCATCACCAGCAGCAGTGTGCTAAGGGACACAAGGAGGGCAGTGTTCAGAGTGCAACCTCAGACAATGCTCTCATACACTTACATGTGTGAAAAGAGAAAAACCACTAGAATTGCTCCTAATTCTTATCTCCAGAGCAGAAAGTTGGCCAGTCCTGCATCTGTGTAAGAGTTTGGCTATGCCATAGCTATATAAAGCAGCTAGCCCATATGCTGATGCATCTTTAAAATCTTCTAACAAACATCTTTTCTATAGTTAAGATTTTCACTGTTGGAAGTCTTAAAATTGGAGAGTCATTTAGGTGCAAAGGACTCACTGGAGGTCACTTCATCCAGTTCCCTGCTCAAAGCAGGGCCGACACCAAAGTTACCCTCAGTTGCTCTAAGGCACTGTTGGGTTGTTAATACCTCCAAGGATGGACTTCCCACTTGTCTGGGCAACTTGCTCCTCCGTTTCATTACCCTCACTAAGAACAACTTTCCACCATACATCTAATTTGAATTTCCCAGATTATAGTCTGTCTTCCTCTGCATTGCATGTGAGGAGCACTGTGGAAACAGAATTAGCTTCTATACAATAACTAGTTCCCTGTATGACATGTTTTTTGACAGCAAATTACACCAAAATCATGCATCTTTACACCACACAACTGTTGCCTTTGACAGGTTCTGTGGTAGTGAACTGAATGTTAATTTTCTTCTGCCAAAGGCATTACTAACAAAATGGGGATTTTCTCTGTCCCTTTAAGAGTTGTACAGCTGTATTTTTAAGTTATCCTTAATTTTTGTTGGAAACTGAAAGAATCTGCAAAATGAAAGACAGGCGCTGGAAAATAAAGTTCTTAAATAGTTTTGTAAAAGTAGGGAATGTAAGAAGCAGCAGAAGTTATTACAGCTTTGAGGCCTTGGTTGGAGCTGGAAAGCAGATAGTAAAAACTGCTGATGCTGTTTGAGTCCTGGCTTGGGAGCAGCCCTGCTTGGCAACCAGAGGATGACCACTGGCATTGCATGCTTGGTCTGCAAGCTCCAACTCTATGCCTGTAACATCTCTTCTGGTATTGACTATGGCTTTTTATCCTTCTGCAATGCTTACTCGTATAGGATGTATGATAGTGGAGCCCTCGCTACATGAAACCTTTCTGACTTCTCCGGCTGTTTGGGCAGAGTCTGTGCTGACTGAGGATTGTACCTTACTGAGGGGAAGGAGGTGATAAATTTAAGCCCAGGAATTAAAACAGTATGTACTCTAAGAAAACCGCAAGTGTGCTCTACTTCTTTCCACAGTTGCCTGAGAAGCAAAAATGCGTACACCAAACACTTCATTTGCGCCAAAAGCTAGCTGGGAAAATGGGAATTCTTCTCACTGTGTGTACCATGGTGCTGACAGACTTTGTCCTGGCAAAAAAATTCTTGCTCAGGTGACAACTTTGCTCTTAACAATGCTCAGTGTTTACATGGGGCTTTGCAAATATTTAATTAATTCTTGGCATTCTTGTGAAGTAACTGTGAGATTGGTATCAGGGCTTTTTATAGGAGGAAAAGGAAGGTCAAACATAGGGATGGTAAAAAATTTGACCTACTCTCTCAAAATGTGGGGGTTTTTTTCTGTAACTAATTTCAGATTTCCGTTTATCCTATTTTCTGAAGAATTTAAGTTTTTGGCTTTTGACATACAAATAGTTTGCAGGTAAGACTGACTATTGTTCTTTTATGATGTCTTCTGCCACAGAAATCTTATTTTTTTTCCCCAACACTGTTTACTTCAGGATTCAGCCTGGTGTTCAGTAAATTAACAACATGGGCATGCTGCTGCAGGTTTTGACTCTTGTGTTCATCAAGCAAGTCAGAAAAATGAGCATCTGTCAGGCCATTCACTAACATTCTAGCTGCTCTTTACCATGTTAAGCCCGCCAGCCCTCCTCATATGATTCCTCTGTGCAGTCTTGCAAAAAAAGGTCAGGCCCTTCAGTAGGTCTTCTGCTGCACACTCAGCACTAAGATTTTCTGTAACATCCCTTTTCCTGATTGTAAGATCACAAGATTGAAGAGATCCTGTAAGCCATGGGATGTACAGCTGAGCTCTTATTGCCATTAGAGATACAACACTGAAACTTAATTTTAAAAACAACCAGTGCTGTCTTTCTTTCCAGAATAAGTAAAAGACTTTGGCTTCAAAATCTTTGACCAAACACCAATGATTTTTAAATTTTGAAAGGAAGGGGGAAAGTGTGTTGTTGCTTTTGCTTTTTTCCTCCCTAGATCAGCTTCTTAGTAGTGATGTAAGTAACTCCAAATCTTTGGCTGTTAAAATGCTTTGTATGCTACCGTTGCACCTCAGTGTAATTTTATTTTTTAAGTCACAGCTGTCCTTTTGTTCTGTTCTGAAGTGCTATTTTGCACATAAAGTAAGGTCTTCAGCTGCTACTCTGACAAGAGACAATGTTCTCTGAAATTCAGAGAAATTTTCATCTTCCTCTTCTGCTTCCTAGAAATTACTTTTGTAGTTCCCTGGTTCCCCAGTATGATGCATGGTTTTGGTCTTGCTGGCTCTAAAGTGGAGCAGCCTTACTAGTACCTAACACTTAAATTTAAAACCCACTGCTGCACAAAATGTGACATTGGAGACCAAATACCATAAGGAAGGAATATCCGATCCACAAACTGCGCCAGCCTTCAGGGCAGTGAGGAATAGAAGCTTCTTGGCTGTGGACAGCAATTGCCACAGCTGGGGCCTCACAAACTGAGCAGCGACTGATATATGGCTTAATGTCTTCTTCTGCCACGGGCATCATTGGAAGAGGTGCTGTAGTTGAGAGCCAGTAGGATTTATCGTTTCGGCTTGCATAATAACAAATATCCCCAGGGTTACAGTAGAGGAATGGCATGGTGCTAAAACGAGACAAACATGAGCCAGCCAGCCCTGTTAAAAAAAGAAGAAAAAAGCAATCATTCTCACAGAAGACAACGCACATTTTCAGTTTTCTGCTCTTTCCCAAGTACCTACCAGGAAACCCCTGTGGTCCGGAATGTTTTGCTGGCTTTACAGGTTCCCTTGAACAACACTCATGACTTACTCATTCGGGGGCACTCTATGAAGACATGCTGTTTTTATGTTCTCATTTTGGTGCTTCCTAAGCCTGTTTGCTGTAGTCCCAGCTTTTGGAATCAAGGCTGCTGCCAGCAATATTTGTACATACCTAGATCCTGGTTGTGTGCTTTCTCTTGTCCTTCAAAATAGAGTAGGCTGTATCCGCTCCAGAGTTTGTTCATGCCAACTGGGCACATTGGCTCTTGGTCGGACTGGCTGTGCTTTACCAGCAGGTAGCCCATGCTGACACTGCGGCCCGGCATGCCTGGTGGCCCAGGGCTACCGAGGCGGCCGGGGGGACCTTAGAGAGGGCAGAAAAGAAAGAATCCAACTGAGTTTCTGCTCCCACAAATGATCTGGTGCTAGCTGATATTCCAGCTAAGCTGCTGATAGACACCTTAATTGCGTGATCCTTTTCCTTATGGTAAGTTATTGTTAAAAGAGCTGCATTTCTAGAATTTTAACAATTGCTTTTGAAGTACACTGGTGCTGGATCAGGCTCCCTGGTTTCTTCGATAATATATTTCACATCACAACTAGGGAAAGTCACAAATAAAGTTCTGTACAATACAGATGAACATATTTTTCCTTTAAAATATTTTCTTAGTCCAAGATTAACCAATGGTTGTTGGACTTCTTGCATTTGATTCATACACTTGAAACTATGCTCTGCAAATACCTTTTTCTCTGTGTGCTTAGCTGAGATAGTAATAGGTCTGTTCTTTGATTTGATAAGGACACAGGTATTTCTTTTACAAATACATTCCCTTAAACTTCATCTATCCAAGTATCACCTACCCAGCCATTCATCTCCATGAATGCAACTGTTAGTTCAACACTAAGCTGAAAATACTTAAACTGAATAAATACACCCAAAAGATCAAAACAAACTCATGAGTGGACTGACATCTACAGGTATCAAAATTTATTCTGAAAATATTGCTCTAAGGTAACAGTTAACAGTTAATTAGTTGTCCCTTGTGAAGTATCTGTGAAGACAGAAACTCTCCTCCCCTCCCTTGCCCTCCCCTCCTCTCACCCCCTCCTCTCTCTCCTCTCCTTTCCTTCCAGTGATGCAGTAACTACAGAGCAATTTAGTGCAGAGAAATGGGAAAGAGGGAAGAAGTGTGATATCTCTTACCTTCAAATCCCACTGGACCCTGAAATCCCATTCCTCCTTGTTCCCCTCTGGAGCCAGGAGGAGCTGGAATGCCACCCCTGCCCTGGAGTCCTGGCTCTCCAGGTGAGCCTCTGAAACCTTACACAAGAATGGTTGTAAGCACAGTGACTGCAGACATATCAACATGCCCATCCCACTTTGTTAACATGTGCTCTGCTTGTGTATCTTTGGTCCTATCTGCCAGGTTTACTAATTTGCACTGAAGGCAAGATCCTCTGGTACTTGCTCAGGAAAAAAGCACTAAGTTCATTGGAAAAGGTTGTTGGGATCAAGACTACATCAGCCCCCAACCCTAAACCTTCACTCTTGGCACCCCTTGTTTCTGATGAGGCTCATGGCAAAAGTTGCACTGCATCAGGTCCACACATCACTAATGCTACATTATTCCCTGGGTTGACAGCATTCCCACAAGGATGTGCACTTTACCACCAAACACGTTCAGTCTTGATCTGTGCGAGATCCATATCTGATGTTGCTTTGGCTACATGAGTATTACCATGTAGATTTGACTATGTGAGTGTTGCCAAAGTTTTCTCCTGTTTTGCTTATGTTCTGAATGCTAGGAGGGGGAAGAAAGCTGAAGCCCCAGCTTTGGAAGACCAAAAATTGACTCTCCTTTCTGGCTTACAGACTTTTAAGTAGAAGAGCATCAATGCAGTGCTCTGGTGGCCTCACTCTGCTAAGGGGAAGAGCTTTCAGTCTGAATGTGTAATTCCTACCTGGATCTCCTGGTGGGCCCTGAGGTCCCGTATCTCCTGGGCTTCCCTGAGGTCCTATATTTCCACGGGGACCTGGTGAACCTTGCTCAGCAACCAGCCTTGGAGGAAGAGGGGGCAGCCCAGGAGAGCCTGGAGGTCCCTGGAAACCTGTCATTAGAAGCAAGATGAAATAGTTTGATTAAAAAAACCCCAACCATCCTGTATTTTTCCTCAATGTACTTGCATCCAGAGATATGTTTCTCTCACTTGGCTGCATACATATGAGAGGGTCTATGGTCTGCAACTCACCAGCTTGGGTATAGCAGCTGTATTATGTTGGGGAAATACGTGTGGGTATGGGATGCCCAAGATGAGACAATCTTCGAGTATGGGATCATCTCCAAGAGATTGTTTTTGCTTGGACAGTACACCGATAAGCAGAAGGAAATTAATGATGCTACTGCTCCCTCATTTATGATGCAGGAAGCTGGGAAGTTCCCCCCAAACTGCCGCAGCTCTCTGAGGTGCAGCACCATCTTTTGGTGGGCTTCAAGAGACACAAATACATGATGGTGCAGGTGGAGTGATGGATTTTAAAGCTCTCCTTAAATATCCAGTATGTCTGCTCTGGAGGATTAATTTAGACAAGAAATCCTTCTTTTTATTAACCCCCAAAGTAGCTCTGATTTTGGAGTTGGCACCTCATACAAATTAAATTCATAAAAGCAAAAAACTGACTTCTTATGTTAAATTCAGGCAGTTGTCCTCTGGAGTTTGCCAGGACTCACACAGTCATGCAGGATGGAGGGCTCTGGAGGTCACCCAGCCCAACCTCCTGCTCAAAGCAGGGTGAGTCAGATCAGCTCTGCGGAGCTGCAGAATGAGTTGTTTAGAAAGGAGTCACACATCTCACTGCAGGCACTTACCAGTTACTCCTCTATCTCCCTTGGGTCCTATAGGTCCCAAATCACCTGGAAATCCTACTGTGCCCATAAAGCCTTTGACACCTTGTTCACCCATAGGACCTTTAATGCAAAATGACAAGTGGCATTATTGGATTTCAGTACAAATCAAGTGAGTGCAAAAGTCACAGTATTAAAGCCGCTGTAGCAGAGAAGGCTCCACCCCTTCCTGCCAAGATCAGCATTTCCCATCCTTACCTTTTGGTCCAGGGAATCCAGGCAGGCCAGGTCTTCCTGCTGATCCAGGATCACCTCTACTTCCTTTTGGGCCAATTTCTCCAGTCCTACCTGTTTGTCCACTTTCTCCTCTGCTTCCTGGTGGAGCCGGTGTTCCAGGCTGCCCCTGTAGTCCTGGATAGCCTGTTTAGCAGATGTATAGATTGTAATCTGTTTATACTTAACACCTGGGCACAGATGAATGTAACAGAACAATCTAACTGTATCCCATCAGGTTCTATTTCCTTAATTTAAGCCGGGGACAGACTTATTCAGCACTCTGCTCCTGCTCTCAGGCTGGCATGGCCTTCTGCAGCAGTGGCATAGGAATTAGAGCACAAAGCTCCGAAAGCTCACAAATTCAGTGTTATCTCAAGCAAGATTTAAGCAGAAATAGGGTGCCTGCTGAGATACAGCCTTCAATGAATTATTCCTTCACCAGCAAATGCCCTACTTCACTGGGTGCCTCCTTGCTTCATCCTAAATTATCCAAGTAGCTAGAGAGAAATCAGAGAGCAGCAAGTACCTGACTCAGAGCCAAGGACTTACTGTCCTGTGTATCTTAGTGCTTCAGCTGAACATCTGGAACCAAATAAGTACTTCATGCTGTCTTGGGAATTATGGGAACAGCTTCTTTTTCTAGAACTGCACATTGCCTGAAGCTAAACCTGGAAGGCTTCTCTTCAGTTACCTCTGCTGCTTACAGGTTATTTAGACCTTGTTTCTGAGGAGAGAGTGACTTACTAACTAGGGTTTTGAGTGGGGCATCTCTTATGCTGCCTTTTGAAGCTGGGTCACATGAGGATACGAATGCAAGATGTATGTGGCAAAGTAAGAATGAGCCACACTTGTCTCACCATTTTGGCTGGGATATGGTGTTCCTGTTTCCACTCTCCTGACTGCTTGGAGAGTTGGAATCAGTATGCAGAGTCAGGCCAACTAACATTCTCTTTCCGCTTGGAGGCCTCGGTATTTTGTTGGTTTTCAGCTGGTTTGCCTAAGTTTTTGCTGAGTTTACATAAAAATTTCCATCCATCATATAAAGATGTTAGTGGAACAACTTCTGCTAAAAGCTCTTCACAGTGGCACTGCAGTTTGAAATGATTGTGCAGTCCAATAAGCAACAGGTATTTTTAAGAGGGAAGAGCTAATGCTTTCCAATGTAATTTAGCTTGCATGGTCATTTCACATAGGAGAATTTTGTAAATGATTAACACAATATTTAACAGACTTACAAGTCTGCCACAGACCTCAGATTTTAGAGTAGTAGATAAGCATAATACTTCTGAAAGCTGTTAAGAGCATTCTGGATTATTTCATCTGTTATTTGCATGAAATTCAAATCCTTTCATCAGGACGACCTGGAGGAACTGCCTTTTGCTTTCAAGAGGTCTGCCTCTGTTATCTGATGTACCAATAGTTCTGTCCAACAATTTTAGTGTTGTGTTTAATAGGGCTACTTTACTGAATCAAGACAGAAATAATAATGACTGCTGTTGCATGAATTACCTGGCACTCCATCTAGACCTGGGGAGCCTTTATCACCAGGATATCCTGATATATTTGAAATCCCAGGAGGCCCTGGAAGTCCTTCCTGCCCAGGAATACCAAAGGGTCCTGGGACTCCTGAAAGGAAGAGAAGAAATAATCAGTACTGGAAGAAAAATGCACAATTGTTATTAAAAGGACTCACCTTAGACTAAGAAGTGGGATTTTCAAAATAGAAAACACCTGCAGTTCCCACTGATTTTTATTTTTTCAGATGATACTGTGGAAGTTTTTTTTAAAGAACCAAATACTAGTTCTCTGCCAAAGCTCTCTGGGTAGCTAATTACATCTCACTGTGTGGAATACTAGTAATCTCATGTCTGCCAGGTAATATATTATTTCAAGATAGGAAGGACTCAAAATATCCTAGGTTTACTGAAGCAGGCAGGAAAGCAGCTTTGTTCTTCTGTGCCTGCAGAGCCAGGGCTCACACTTAGCATTTTTTGGGGTCAGTTAAAACCAGAAGTTCAAATATAAGAAGTTCTCTACAGATGAAAAATTGTTAAATGGCCAAAAAATCTGCCCTACCAATAACAGATTATTCTTTTAAGTATATTGAAGTTGTCAGGAAGTTGACCTTCTGTTTATAATTGTGACAAATGTACATGAATGAGTAAGCTGTTTTTTCTAATGCTTGATAATAAATCTCTGAATGGTATTTGAGATGGCACAGCATGTTAGTAACAATAAAGTGTAACACAAAAGAATAGGAATGTGCCATTGAACCAAGCAGGCAAAGGCAGTAAGGTTTTATATCTCTGTCAGTTCTTAATCCTTTCAGAGCTAGAATGTTGGAAAAATTAAAAAAAAAAAACAACCACAGAACCCCTGTAATTAGCTGATTTTTCATAACATCAGTCTGGTGGCTTCTTGACAGATGAAAACCAGGTGGTGACCCATCCTGAGATGAGCACAGCCTGTTACAGCACCGTGGGTTGGAGCTTACTCTGCACAAGGGGTGATGGCACCAGCAAAGCACTGTGTATGGAAACAGAGCCCCCGAGGTGTCAGCAGGACCATCACACCTTGACAGACAGTGAGGCTTTCAGGAGCAAGGTAAATATGGACAGGTTTGCAACAAAAAGAGAGATGGTCATGCATTTGTGTAACCAGAGCTTCATTAAAAATGTTTGGGGTGCTGATGACTGAGAGTAGCCTCTGGCATTTGCAGCTTGCTGAGCCCAGTGGGTGCTACAAGATGTTGTTACCATGGGGAAGGACCCAGGCAGTCCAGCACTGGGGAATACACACTGCTGTTTCTGAGCAGGGCTGGCTGAGCTGCAGCACAAACTCCAAACAGTGACCTTCCTGACTTTGGGAGTTCTCCTGTACAACTCTGCATTTCGTGACATCTCGAACACCCGCAGATGAAACAAATAACAGATGGATCCCATTCTCTGGAATACAAACCTGGAACACCTCTGTCTCCCTTCTGGCCCGGAGGTCCTCGGCCTCCCTCTACTCTGCTTGGCTCTCCCGCTTCTCCTTTGTCACCCACTGCACCTGGGAAACCTGCAGAGCCGTACCCATCTGGACCTGTTGAGGAGTTGTTCAGAATAAAAAGGGAAGCTGAATGTTTCTGCATATAACAGTGCATGCTGAAGTACATGTGTAGAGCATTTGGATTTACAAAATACATGAGTCTGCAGTGGCTCACTGAAAACAAGGCTCATGATGAGAAAAAAGGCCTTGAAGTTTTAACTTTATCAGAGGAAAGAAGTTATAATTTGAAGTTGTGTTCCAATCCACCTGTGGGGCAGCACGTAGTATGTGAAGTTGTTTGCCAGAGCCCACAATAATGAAGCACATTCCAAAGCTTTGGAGGACACAGTTAAGAAAGTTGCATTACGAGGATCTCACTGACCAAACTTGAAGCCAACACAATGCTGTGCCTGTGAACGGGCAGAATAACAGCCTCACTTACCTGGTGATCCTGGTAAGCCCTTAGTGCCTGGTAAACCATGCAGTCCACTGATTCCTCTTAAGCCAGGCTGGCCTGTTTTAAAATGACATTCATGGTTATCATAATACTTTCTATTAGTCTGTATATATTCCTGGGCAAAAAAAACCAAAACAAAACAAACTTGAATAAATGCTATTCTGTGTTAAAATATGGTGTATTATCTGAAAATTAATTAATTACCATAAATTTATTAGGAAATACACCATGCCATGGTTTTGTGATTAGCAAATTTTTTTATTATCTGATAAACTCATTACTCCAGAGACTTTTTTTAAAATATCTCTGATCCATCTGGTAGCATGGCATTAGTTCCAGTCTTGCTGCCATAGTTTTTTTAATACCCATTTAGTTTTCCAAAATCCTCAAGCCAAGACGATTATGACATAATTGTAGACTCTAAATGTGGTTATAATAAAGCTGTCTTCAGGTGCAATTCACTCTGTGTCATTTAAAAAACCCCAACAAAACCCTAACAAAATGTCTAATAGCTACTGTTACTATTGTTACAGGTAAAATATATTCCATTTATTTGTACCTGTCAAAGTGATAAGTATGATGTTAAAGCTAGACAATGGCCACTGCTCTGGAGGACTATTCAATCTCAGAAAAATAAGTGTCTGTCTGTCTCTCTTCACTGTCTAAAAAGGCAGTCTTCATAACTGTATTAGCTCAGCTTTGATGCAGATTCAGATAGAAAAATCTAACTAAAAGCAGGGTGATTTCTGGCTGTAAGGTAGAAAAAAATCTGCTAACTTAATATATTAAGGAATTAAGTGGCAACCACTGAGATTTTGTATCCTGTGATACAAACAGCTTCATTTTAAACTATCACCTGCATTTTGATAGCACAATGCTGTCTAAGTCATAAGTCATTTATTCTTGAAACCAGATACTGAATCAGTTAATAGTTTTTGGTGATGATGTGGGACAAATATGTTGCTTGCTATCTAATGCCAAATTATAATATTCTCATATTGTTTATTACTACCCTTGCTGCATGTTTAATAATTTTTATTGGCTTTTTTTGTTTCTAGCTGTCATGAAAAATTAAAATGTTTTCTGCAAACTGTTTTCCTAGTTGAAGAGGTCATCAGCAGTTAAAAGGAGCTGAGAAGACACCAGAAACCATAAACCAGAAAGCAACCACATGTGTCTTTGTTAATGCACCTGGACTTTGTGAGGAGTAAATGTTTTAGTAGAGGAAACTCTGCCACCCTGAACTGCAAAAACCTCCTTTCTTCTTCTTCACCCCAAAGGAACATTTGCAAGTGCTCACACAGAAATGATTGAGTAGCTGAAACTGTACAAATACCTGCTTGTCCTGGTAAGCCAGGCCAGCCGGGAGTTCCCTTTTCACCTGGAAGTCCACCTGTCCCAGTGCTTCCTTGCTCCCCTGGGGGGCCAACCAGTCCTGCCAAACCTGTGTGGCAACAATGAATCATTGCTCATGAGCATCCTTAAAACCAGTAGCCCAAAACACTGACTTGTGCTACTTTCATTCTCCCAGGCAGCAAAATGAAGACTTTCCCTTCCTAATGCCATTGTATGACACTGCACTGCTCATCCAAGTGGAAGAAAACTAAAGAGAGCACAGGTAGGAGAGACAAGGTATAAAAGAATGACTCATTACAAACTTCAGATTTCTGACAACCTCAGCAAGACAGTGGGCTCCTCCTATTAAAATGATAACTTGACTTCTATTGCCAGTTAAAATAAATGATTTCATTGCTGTGCATGTCACTTTCCCCTTCTGCTGCACCTGTTTTGCCTTTCTGACTGAGAAGCTGATCAGACAAGATCCCAGTGAGGCACCTATCGAAACTCTTCCAGTCTTGGCTGGTGTTTCTAAGCCCTCTGCTGAGGAGAAATGTAGAGCAACTGCTCTGAAAGAGCCTTTCCATGATCCTCCTGCAATAAGACATGTTCTTAAGCCCTGAGCGTATGATCCAGCCACAGCTGAACCTGACTTGGCTTCTCTTGTACAGTTGGCCAATAACCCTGGCTCGAAGGCTGAATAACTGTGTCCTGTGGGATATTGACTTCATTTACAGCAGAAAAGGTCATTGAAAAGCCCACTCCTTGTAGTATTGAGACAACATTAGAATACCTGAGTATGCCAGCAATACAACACTTTGAATGGACACATGATTGCTATAAAAAAAGGAAAAACTGGTATGAAGCAGTTAGGTTTTTGCAATTTCCTCTTAACTTCTGCTGTGAGCTCCACATCCTTGTCACTGCTTTTCACCAACTTACAGAATGATGAACATATTAAAAAACTTAATGACTTTCTTTTGATGGAAAGAGTATTTTTCATCTTCCTCTTAAACAATGTTATTCTTTGGAGTGCTAAAAAGAATATTTTACCTTTCGGTCCCACAAAGCCAGGGACACCCGGCGTGCCCTTGAGGCCTTCAATGCCAGGGAAACCAGGATCACCACCTTCTCCTTTTGGTCCCACACCTCCTCTTATGCCTGTAAAACCACAAAATCAGTATATTATTTTAACAATATCTATACAACCCTAAGCAAACAAGCATAATGTGAACTTGGCTACTAAATGGGTCCTGGTCTTGCCACATAAAGACATTCTTCTAGTCAGGGTGCTTACATAACCTGGGAACATGAACAGTCGTCTGGCCAAATGATCACTGAACTTGTTTTAAAAGTACTCCCCAAATTATGAGGATGTTCAAGTGGGCTGCATGTGCAGGGAAATTTTAATACATTACCTAGGAACTCAATTCAAAATCAACAAGCCTTTGCTGTCTCATTATCTATAATCATGGCCTGATAATGCTCCTTTTGTCATCCATAGCAAAAAAAATTATATAGAAATGTTTACTGGAGTTGCATGTGATGATGTTTACTGCTATAATGGTATTTTCAGTTGAAGAGGGAAATGTAGCACATATTTATTTCAATAAAGAAAAGATGAACCTTTCCTGGAGCTGTCATGAGAGCACAGCTTTAAGAGCCCATACAAAACTCCTCCTCCCTTCCTCTAGGAACTTCAGTATGTGAAAAGAAATACATCCAGAGAGCAACTCTGAAATTAATACCTGTTAAGCCTGGCACACCAATTTCCCCTTTAAGGCCTGGCATTCCTGGTAAGTTTATAGTATCTCCCCGATCACCTATTTCAAACAAAATAGAACACGAGTGGTAAGGCTTTAATTTAAACAGTACTTCTTGTTTTGAGGAATTGCAACTTCGCAGGCAAAATTCAACAATTATTATCTTTCTAGAATAAAAGAGGAGTAAATTAAAGAAAGCAAAAAAAGTCTCTAGAACAGCCCCCCTCCTTGCCACAGATGGATTTATCCATGGACGGCACATGTTGCTCAAAATTAACAGTATTAATCTTTTTACAGCCTCCCACATCTACAATATCATTCTGTAAGACTGTAGAAGGACTTTTTGAGATTGAAGATCCACTGAGACCTCTCAGAATTTAATGTCAAGTATTTGATGGGTGATGAATATGGAGAGTGCTCAGACAAGAGAACAAACTCACCTATTTCTCCATGTGAGCCAGGAGTACCAAAATGGCCTGAAATTCCTGGAACACCCTTTTCTCCCTATCATATGGTTGAAAACAGGCATCAGTTAGTGAGGATGAGGATTTAGTCAACCTTCCAAGCAGTTGATTTTGGAAATATTGAAAAAAGGCTATTAAATTTCCCATTTTTGAGTTTCTTTAGTACTTTATAGAGTAATTTGGCAGCAGTCAGTTAATCTAAATCAGTACCAACTGAGGGACAAGTTATGTTTGCAAAGGCCTAAGTTTGAAATTGAGGACATCCTATTATGCATATAAAGTAGTGAGTCCTTGTGCTGGTTTTGGCTGGGGTAGATTTAATTTTCTTCATGGGTGCCAGTACAGGACTGTGTTTTGGATTTGTGCTGGAAACACTGTTGATAACACAGGTATGTTTTCATTCCTACCAAACTGCACTTACACAGTGTCAGGACATTTTTTGCTTGTCACCTCACCCTGCCAGTGAGCAGGCTGGGGGTGAGCAAGGATTTGGGAGGGGACACAGCTGGGACAGCTGGTCCCAACTGACCCAAGGGATTTCCGACACCATATGGCCTCATGCTCAGCATATAAGGCAGGGGGGCGATGGGCTGGGGGGTAACAGTGCTTGGGCATTGGCTAGGCATCAGCCAGCTGGTGGTGGGCAATTGTTTTCATTTGTATCCCTTGTCTTTCTTGGGTTTTATTAATCTATCATTGTTATATTCCTTTTCATCATTATTATTATTACTATGATTATTATTTATTGTTAGTATAGTGTATTTCAATTATAAAACTGATCTTTTCACAAGTTCTCTCACTTTTACCCTTCCATTTCTCTTCTCCCCATCCTGCTGGGGATGTGTGGGGGAGCAAGCGAGTGGGTGGGGCTTAGTTTCTGGCTAAGATTAAACAGTAACAGTCCTGCAGTCCTTGGTTGAAAAAAATCCTACTGAAACATAAAGGCAAAGAGAACCTGAGAAAGGAATACAGTTTTTGTCTCTCTTAAATAAATGATGTCTGTGAGTCTACTGTCAGGCCTTTTTCAAGCATTTATTTCTTAGAGTGTAACTTATTGTGCAGCAAAAATGAATCACAGTGAATTACCCTCTAGAAGCTAAGATTTTAGGCTCTTTTACTGTTAAAGAAGTGTCAGTGAGTAAGTAACTTTTGGTAGTGATACTGCCAAGTTCTGGGAGAAGAAGAAAAGTAAGCCCAACACCAAGAATAATTTTTATTAGCAGCTGCAGCAACAGAACCAAGGAGCTAGAAGGAACCATCTGGGTCCTCACTGGCAAAAAGCTGGCACATGAAATTTGGATGTCTCACAATGAGAAAAGAAATGACTCTGCTTAATTAATGTTGCAGGGAGCAAGCAAAAATATTTGATCTATTTATTCATTGCTTATGGCATTTTTATCTTTGCACTGCCATTGTTCAGCAAAATTTCAAGGGCTGAATGCCACTTGCTGAGAAGCTGAATGCCAGCACAACGACACCAATATTCCCTCGTGTGTGAACTCACTCTGACTCCTGTGATGCCAGGGAAACCTCTGATGCCAGGAGAGCCAGCAGGACCAGGATACCCTTTCAGACCTGTCAGCCCTTTTGCACCAATGTCTCCTTTCACACCGGCCACATAGCTGGGATGCCCAGGGGACCCTGGGGTTCCTGTCTTTCCAGGAAGGCCTGGCATTCCCTTGCTACCTGCAGGCAGGGAAGAAGAAAAATAAGTAAGGGAAGACTGACAGTTGCTTGTGTGTAAGAAGTTTTCCTGCTAACGGCCATCTCAAAACATGGCACCACAATGTGCTGTACAAGGTGACACACACACATCACCCCTCAACACTTTCCTTGGGGGTGACTCTGTGAAATACCCCCAGGATATTTCTGATGGCAGAAACAACAGTTTCTGCTGTCAGAGACCTTGCTGGGGGTGCTGCAGCACAGTGGTACAATGAGCAGTGAATATTTAGTATGGTAGCTGAGAACAAGCACTGATTGATAATCCTGAATGTGCTTGCCTTGTTTTACTGTGACCACTGACCTTTTAAGCCAAATAGTCCCTTTGTGCCCCTTTCTCCAACATCTCCTTTTTCACCTTTGACTTCCATCATCATGCTGGGCATGAGCTTTGGAGGTTCTCCTGGGGGACCTTGATCCCCACGGTCACCTAAAGGGTAAAAAATCCAACCACGTTACAAAATGCTAGTCAGCAGCACTGTTGGAAAAAGTGAAGAGAAGGGTGAATTAGGAAAAAGGAATGACTTTGCACAAGCTACAGAAAATCCGTTTGCATGAAAAGCAACCCGTGTCAATACAACATGGCAGTGGAAGAGTCAAGAAAACGTGAAAATGGAGTTAAACTTTTGTACATACAATCCCAGGAGCTGGACCCAGACTCGTCTGTGATAGATAATTTTATCTCACAGCAGATCAGTTAAGAATCATGCGTTTATAAAAAAAAATCCCAAAATCGTGGTTTATAAAAAACCCTGAAAAGCACACTGGAGAAAGCACAGAAAAGTGGTTAAGTCCTATGAAAAGGAAATTCTCAGTCAAAAAGCCTTGTGCCAAAGAAAGTGTTTAGATTTGTTATCAGTTATAGTGTTCATTTTCTTGACTTTATGGTTACTGGTGATATCAGTAAATAATGCCCTGAAGCAGGGACCCATATAGTCTGTATGACTGTCTTTAGTTCTTTGTGGAGTGCAGAGACAGGCCAGTAACCTAGACTTGTCTCCTGTGATTATGCACTGTCTTATATTTCTTTGCCAAGAAGCATATTTGCACTTCTCTTCACAGGGGCTGCTTTCACACTTGCCTTTTGCTGAGACTGTTGCTGGGATCACTGTTCTGCAATCTCTGAATTACAGACACTTTTTTTAAAAACACCAATCTCAGGGTCCCTAGAAAGAACATTTTGGCCTTATGGCAAAGCATTTATTTAAACATAATTGTGTGCAAGAAAAAGAGGACTGAGTTACGGTTTTCATTTCACCAACAATAACACCAGCTGAGTGTTTGTGACTTTTAACTACTTAGTTTTAACTACTTAATTGCCTGGTTTTCTGGATACTTCACTGTCTTTACAGTACAACTGGAGAAAAATCCAAGTATTCTCCCCCAAATATCTTAATGCTTCCTGAGAAAAAGCTCTCTTGACTTCTGCACATGTCCAGAGGTGCCACTATTTGAGCTCAGATGAGTAATAAGATGTCTCCAGTGTTAAATGTGTAAAGAAGTAACCTTTCCCTATGTCTAAAATCCAGGCCTCTTGGCCAGAAGCCCATGTGTAAAATAGGTGGAGGAATGTCTGAGCTAAATTTACCACGTGAAAAATGTGTCTTCTTTGTGTCCTTGTAAAATAGTTCTGCAGATGTGAAGAGCAAACACACCAGTACCACCCGTAAGCAAATACCTTTGAAGCCACGGGCACCCTGTGAGCCTTTATCTCCCCGAGCCCCAAGTGGGCCAAATTCTCCTTTGATTCCCTTGATGCCTGGTCTTCCTTTTAGGCCTGTCATGCCTTTGAAACCATCAATGCCAGGTGAACCTTTCGAGCCTTTAAAGAAAGAAGGGGAAGAGAACTGTTACTTCACTCAGATTTCTGCAGACTAAGTAAATATGAACCAGCAACACACAACAAAATGTTATGAAAACTTCAGTGCAGCAGCACCTATTTTTTGGGTGCCCTGATGCCTACAGCAATCTACAGATCTGGAGCAGGCATCCAAGCTCTCTGAGAAGTAGTAGAGCTCCTGAGGTAGTGTACTCCTGAGAGTACACTAACCTGCCTCAACTGGCCAAGAGGAGATGTTGAAGAGATGATCAGAACTTACTGTATTCTTCTGAGAGATCAGTACAACCCCTCTCCTAGAGATAAGCTTGAGATAGGTACCTAGTTCCACATAAGGTTTTTAGTCAGCCTGTTCCATGCGTAGAGATACAAATCATGGGTCTAGGACTGGCTGGCCATTTCTCACCAAAAATTCCCCTACTCCTCTTTTCTAAACAAGAGAATGCTGTTTTAAATGGGTAATGCTGAGAAACAGATCTTCATTGCTCTCAAATGAGAGCTGAGCGGTGCTCCAGCGCTGCTCTTGTCCTGTCTTTCCAACTGAGGAAATTGCAACATGCATTTTTAAGTATGCTTTGTGCTCAACTTGGCTTCACATAGAGTTGAACCTTGTTGAAACTCCCTGGGTGGTGTAGGCAATGTGCATTACATATATGTGTTTCCTCATGAGTGGCAGGTGGGAATCTCACCTTGTCAACATAACATTAGTATCCTAAAGTCACCATCGAGGTCTTGTGTCTGGCGTTGCTCAGTCCACAGCTCCCAGCTTTAAAAAGCTTTAAAGCCAAAGTTTGGGGAAACATCTCTAACATTTTACTGAGGACCAGTGGGACTAGGACAAGGGTAAGACTTCTAGTGAGAAAATAGTAAATACTGTATATTTTTTAAAATGAGAAATAAAGCAGCCATTGCTCTTCTAAATAGGGCTGCATATCACGAGCTAGCACTGTGCCAAGCACAACACAGGGGAAAACGGGCAGTGATTTTGGAATATATTAGGCACATTATCCTAATTCTACTGTTTTAAATAGAGGGAGACCAGCAGAGAATATGTCTGGCTCATCTCAGCACAGAACAACTTTAATCAACTCCTATTTTCAAAGCAGCAGCCCAGAGCTCACCTTTATCTCCTGGAAAGCCATCCATTCCACTTAGGCCAGGAGGACCAGTCACGCCACGTACACCTTGTAATCCCGTGAGGCCCATGTCACCTTTGTCACCAGACAGACCCTTCAAGCCCACGGGGCCAGGAAAACCTTGCTCACCATTTTCTCCCCTAGCACCAGGTGGACCTGTTGTGTAAACGTGAGAACAGGGAGAGTAAAAAAGGTTTGGGCATAGATGGTGATTTCATACAAGGTAGCTCAAGAGTGAGAAAACTGCTGTTCTACCAGCTTCATATTGAAGGGGGCAAATCGGGATTTTTTTCATCAAAGAATTGCAGAAATGATTGTGAAGATAAAGTAGCTCATCAACAAGAACCAGCCTCGCTATCAGTTTGGTTTCACACCCACTCCCAACAGGTCCCAACAGGACCTTCCCCTCCTCTTTAATTTAAGCATTAAGCCCCTTTTCCGTAAGACTACCCCCATTTGGTGGCTCCCTTTTCCCAGTCTGCCAGCTGCAACTTCTGACCTGACTTGGTAAGTAGCTATAGAAAGAAAAGCAGCAGCTCTGCCTGTGAAGAAATTTCACCCCCAGCTTAACTTTCCGCTGTGGAAACCATACAGTTGCCCTGCCACAGAGGACTCGCAAGAGGAATGACACAGGACCTCGTTATTTCCTCACCGAGAGGTCCTTGAGAGCCAGGCCCACCAGCTGGCCCACGGTTTCCTGGTGGACCTGGGAAGCCATGCGTTCCTGGTATTCCTGGTAATCCCATCAAACCAGGGAGACCTTGTGGCCCTGGATTTCCTTTGGGTCCTGGCAAACCTGGGTTACCATCCAATCCTGAAAGACCAAAATCATGCATTAGTGAGCATCATTTCTAGACAGCTTGTTTATATATCTCTTCTCTGTATACCCTAATCTTCCAGGGTGTGTTTTTCCTTTGAAAATTCAGTGAGAACAGGAAAAGCAAATTAAAGGACTGGTCTTTACATTTAAAATAATTGACATTACCAGCAATGATCTCAATATTTGCATCAGAAAGGTTGATTAACTATTTCAAATGAATGCCAACAATTTGGCACTATGGGGATATAGATAGACCAGGTCTCTTTCAATTTTCATCCCAGTAATTCTGTAATTCCTGATCTCTCTGTCATATATATCTTAGTAAGAACTGAATCAAACAGCTGACTGAACCACTGAAATAATGCTATGTATCTTTTCTAAAATGTTATAGGCAGGAAAAGTAACATTTAAGGCAGATGGTGGGATCTGTGTTGTTGTTTAGAAATTTTCATGTAAGGTCGTTACAAGGCATTGTTGTAAGATTGATACAAGTTCCTAAGCAAAAAGGCCCTGATTCTACATGACTTAATGCACTGGGTGAAAATTTATGTCTCTACCATGTAAGAGCAAAGCGGGTGTTAAGTTTTAAAAGATAATGCCTGCTTTTCATTCAGCTTGGAGAAGCAGCAGCATCCAAATAGTACATGGCATTTAAAATCCAGGTCAAGTGGATCTGCTTCTCTTTATTCAGGTTTTACATCAGTGTAGGTCCATTGGCTTGACTGTAGTTAAATGAGCTTTATAATTGTGGTCACTTAAAGTGTGTTTTCTCAACAACAGCATACAGGCTTTAGTTTGCTATTCTGAATGAAGTGGTAAAGGTGCTATAAAGGAATCCCTAGCCATTTCATGTAAAATTAAAAAAATTCATACTTGTACAAAAATTCACAAGCCATTTGGAGCCATTCTGTCAGAAGTGTAAAATCAATCAAGAACAGACAAACTGGTAATACTTTTTATTTTCACTGTATTTTTTACTGCTGAAAACTTAGTTCTACAGGAATGCTTACAAAGAGGGCGCAAAGTCACACCATATTTTTTGTTTTCAAACAAAACTGGATTTCTTCCCCTTTTCAGAAGTGTTAGTGATGTTTTCTGTCTTTTCTTAAACTTGTGAAGTGCCACAGAGCTGCTTTCATCCCTTTCCTTCACTCTGGGGCTCTACTGCAGGTGAAACCAGCTCTCCTCACTTCAAATAACTCTGGGAAGATGATGCTCTTCTTTATTTATTTTCATCAAAAACCATGAGAAGGATATCCAAAACTAGTTCCTGTGATAAACCTTGCTTCGAGCTAGTCATAAAATTACTACTCCTTTCTCAGTTCCGCACAGGGGAAGGGGGTAATTAGCAGTCCCAAATTTAATTCTGTGTCCAAATGCTATTCAAACTCTGTAGCAGGGTATGCTAAATTCCCACATGTGCTTTTGAAAGTCCTTCACAGAGCTCAGAGAGTTAAAAAGTCAGATTTTGTAGAGAAACTCTGTTTTCTGCAGGGATTTTAGAGTGTTTTTTATGGTCTGTGAAATAAACAAAAATGAACACCCTGAAGTTATGAATCAGTATATAATGTTATCTTTTTCTTATTCATGAGTGCCCAAAGACTGACAAGGTAAAATAGCTTATTAGCAGTTACCTAACTCTATGTCCCCTTAGTTAAAATTTACAAATTCGGCACTACTGCAATGTGCTGATCAGCAAAGCCATGCAGTACCCAGACATCTTTTGGTGTGGGAAAAAAGCTCAGTATTATTGCCGTATGTAAGTGAAAAGTCAGGATAATAGCGACATCACCATTCCCTTAACTACTGTGAAAAAAGTTAGCAGTACATCTGTGTGGATACAAAAGTGCTGTTTACTTAAATCTTTTCTTGCTATTATCTGTGTCATGAGAGACTTTTCGTTCTCACAAAACGTTATCAACGATGTTTTGCAAGCTATGGACACCTGTGACCTTGTTATTCTTGTTTTGGTACAAGTAGAACAATATTTTGAGAACCAATTCAGCCATCCCCTGTGAGGGGTGGCTAAACATTTTAACCAAGTAGACTATGAAGTAAGAAATCTATAAGAGAACTGGAAATAATAAAATAATTCTCACTTTGCTGCATAAACTCCTGGCTGCTAGCTGATCTTTTCACCTCTCACCCACCGCAGGAAGGACAACACTATCAACTATACATCTGAAAGCAACAAAGATGAGCAAAATCTGGTTCTCTGGTATCCTAATGTAGTTGATTTCATGTAGAGCAGTGTGAAGGAGAGCTGAACATAAGCAATGGATCTCCAGAAAGTGTTCAGAGGAGCCAGGTATATTGGCAACAGCTGACACAGAAGTGGAAAGAACGGGAGATCATCAGGCACTGGGAATGGATAGTGGGGTCATCAGTACCTCTGACACATCCTAACTTGGTCTCTTAAGTCTTCTCACATCCCTACAATTTGGCTGCATTTGTATCACACTCTTAAATATTTCTTTATTTGAAGAAGCTGTTACCTCTAGTTCCTGGTACTCCCTGATCTCCTGGTGCACCTTTCAACCCTGGGAAGCCGGGGAGGCCGATATCCCCTCGGGAACCTGCTGCTGCTCCAAAAACGTCACCAGGAAGGCCCTTAGGTCCTGGTGCTCCCGGAGCTCCGGATTTTCCTGTAAGGCCTGGGTGCCCCTGCAGTCCTGGTAGACCATTTGGGCCTCTGTCTCCTCTGGGTCCAGTAAAACCTATAAATAAAACAGGGACTAGGCATCACAGGGTTCACTACAAATGCTGAAGTTCAAATCCTAGATATACCAACATGATGCCTCCATTACCACAAATGACAAGGTAAAGGCTTCTTGTGGACTTGAAAACTGGACCTGAACTGAAAATTAGGCCCAAGTACTAGTGAAAGATAGCATAGAAAACTGTAGGGACTTGGTCCCTGTGGCCTGGGAGCCATGTGGGAGCCCTAATTTGGCAATTAGAGCACTCTGCAGAGCTCAGCAGGGGAGATAGAGGTTCACGGTCCTGCCCTATGCTGCACAGAGCCATGTTTTATGATGTATCCCTTGCCTGTTGGCCAGGACACGCATCAGCTCTTCTTTTGCTTTCTATGTTGCTACTACGAATGCTGCAGGTGAGGCTAGAGAATACTATCAGGCCATGTGCTGCCTGAGGGCAAAGCAGCACCTGGCACTGGATTTGGGAAATTTTGCAGCACTTCAGAATCTGTGAGGATTTAGGACTTTGAAATCAGATAACACAAAAAAAAATTTCCAGAGAGCTCATAAATTAAATTGCATCAATGGCTTCTGTACTGGGGTACATAAAAAACCCCCAAACAACTCAGTACCCATTCCTCTGACCAAACAAACTTGGTCAACCACAGGGAAGTGGTAGTTTCCAGAGGCAATTCCTGTAATTCTTGCTGGATCGACTGAAGATTTGTGGACATACACACCCACTGCAGCTTATATGTGTGTGTCACTGCACGGGTCACGTGTGCAGTGGCACACACATGGGCTCATCTGACTTGCTATCTAGAAACAGACATTTGCGTCTTGATGTGCCTTGAACTGATGTGTCTTGGACATCCCGGAACCTCTGGAGAGATACAGAAGCCCTGGGATTTAAAAAATCTGCACCTATTACAGACTAGCACAAAATATGACGGGTACTGAACACTTGAAAACACTCTGGGAACAGAGCTGCCTATGTGCAAGGTGAGTACTAGTACTCCACCTTTGATATGTCCAGTATCATTTAACTGATATTGAAAAGAATTGAATGGAATAATACTACTATTTCCTTCTTTTCTGCATCATCATTGGGAGTATAATGCACTTGGCATCTGAAATATCTTATTGGATTTCTTTATGACAATTTAATGAATTTTTACTGTCACATTGGTAATTTTGCACCATACAGCAAGTTTTAAAAGGTTGGCATCTATGAAATTTTTCATCATTATGGAAGTTGCAGGAAATACTTCTGGATTTGAAAAGTAGCAGTTTTGTCTAATGGCTTATTGATTCAATGTAGAAGGGAAGATAAGTGAAAATGCACCTGGAATCAAGTATTTGTGTTCCACTGATTGCAGAAAAAAGGTCAAAAGTATGTAAAGAATGACTAATTATTTCAAGATACCTGGAGGACCTGGGAATCCTTCCCGACCTGGATCACCTCGTGTACCATTTAGCCCTGGGAAGCCCACTGGACCTGGATCTCCTGGGAATCCTCTTGCACCTTTTGCACCTAAATTATATAAAAGAACATAAGAAAGTGTGATCTGAACAAACAAAACAGAAATGTGCATATAATGTAAAAAAAGGTAGTAGTAAATATCATCATGATGTGTTTCTGGATGCAAAGATGAAACTTAAAAAAAAATTAATGGGGCTATACCGTAGCTCTTTAGAAGTATTCAAGATCCCAAAACATGGACCAAAAATCTAGGTTAAATGCTTTTGCAAACATGGATTAACCTGATTTAAAGACCAGTGATATGGAGACTACTAGAGTGAAGATAATTAGTTTCACAGACTTTTGGAGCCTTTCAATATTTTGTAAATTAAGGCTTTTAGATTAAGGTCAAAAGGCAATATCAAAAAAGAATGTTCACAGAAATGGGCACAGATGAGATGCTGTAGGAGGAAAAAAATTTTCCCTTCCCTGCTAAACTGATCACAGAACAAGAGCAGACTGGTTTAGATAACCAAGGAGCAGAAATGTAAGGCTAAAGGTTAGATCTAATAACCCACAAAAATGAATACAAATTAACTAGCCTACTTACTATATTTGTACCATTAGGTCTAGAGATTCCCTCGTAAAAGAAACTATGTGCCCTGAATAAGTGTTCTTCTGGTACTGACCTCTTGTTCATACTAATTTTTCTCCTGACAGCTAAAATGGTACCTTACTTTCTTGTGATACATTACTTGACATTTCAGTAAGGGCAAATACTACTGTTTTTTAACATCTCAGAACCTGCAAGAATTTTGTAGGATTCCTTTACCATGTTTCAAAAATGGTATTTTTTTTTCTGTGCAATAGTTTTATTACATGAGTCTCATTAGTTCACTGTATACCATTTTTATTCTAAGATTTTTTGTAAAGTTCTTTAAAAATAATTCCTGTGGAATGCTTTGTTTCCCTACCCTCCCCAGCACTCTGAACTTTGTAAGTTCCCAGCTCAGGCTTGAAGGTCAACAACATGCTTTAACATTTAACATGTTGCTGCTTAGCATCACCATGAATTACAACTCATTTATTCGTTACTGAAAGCAAGTTTCCCTAAGTACGACAAACCAAGGAAAATTTCACTTGGATTTTGATACTTTTTTCCACTTTAGTTTTCTGAATTTCCATTATTTAACCATGATTATTTGTAGCTTTAACTATCATTTGTGAAGGGGAGAAAGAAACATTTAAAAATATGAGAAATAAGGTGTACATAACCAGCCAATGCAGTGCGCACATTTCACAGTGCTGTACAGGACTATTTTTCTCTCCCTTATATGAAAAATAACTTCTCAGAAAGAAAACAAAAGGAAAATCTTAGGCTTTCAGGTCTCAATGAAAAACTCCAATGTGCCTCTTACCTGAGTGGCATCTTGGTCTTGTTTCCTATCTGCAATAACTAACTTTCATTAATTCTGTTCAGTATAGCACTAATTAAAAAGCCATGTGAGAGAAAGCAGGTGCAGAGGGAGAATGCAACCACTGCTTACCACATATTTCAGTAACTCATTCTGTGATGTTAGCTGGTGATAACATGTTGTGCCAAACAGCAGTGAGAAAAAAGTTTTTATTTTAGGCCAATGCTTAGTTTGCAAATGTTTTAGCTGTATGTTTGAGACAGAAAACAGCTTAAACATTTCATTCAACAGCAATCATGTAGGTCTTGAGGCTCCTGAATAACCAAGATGTAACTCAGGGTGGGCTGTGTGTGTTGCCAGGAATTTCAAAGGAACACAAGGACATCAGGGTGGGAGACTATGAAGACAATTCCTTGCTCGATACCCTGTGTGCCATGAGCACCTAGGACACCGAGAGACTTGATTGTCTGCAGTGGAGCTCCATGCTGGCTGAACAGAAGGTGGGAAATCCTGTGGACAAACCACATCACTCTAAGCAGACAATGAAAATGGTGTAAAGAAGGTGTTGGTGCTTTTGTGTCAGTTTGGACAATGTGGGTAGGAATGATGCTCCAGACAACTCAATTGACCCAGCTATGGCATAAAGAAGCTGTGAAAATGTGTCCTTTTCCTCCCAGGCTTCCAGTTCCAGAACTGCCTTAGGTTGAAATGCAGCTATGAAAAGAGTTCTGCACTGGGCTCTGCAAGGGGCCTTTCCCAGGTTTTGGAGAGAGAGGATGAAAAACAAGTCTTAAAATTACTAAAACATGTAAGCTAACAAAGACAGAGAAAGATCTGTTAAAGAGCTAACCAAGAACACAAAATGTAAAACATGAAAAAACAGCATCACTTGTGTTACAGAAGTCTTACAGCTGGGAGTTCAATCTGACTCTACTCACTGGAAGAAAAACCTTCAAGCTCATGTGAATGAAAGAATAAACAAATCATCACACTCAGAAAAAAATTACAAATATTGCAAAGAAAAGAAGAAGCACTGATCCTAGCAACAAACTTAGGCATTAGTACTAAGGAAACACAGGTAATCTTTCAACAGAGATAAAATTTTCCCTTTTAACATCCATTAGTCTTTGATAAATCAATTAATCAATCCATGTATGCCATAATAAATCTTGTGCTGAAAAAAACCCCTTGACCTTAAAATTTATACTCCAGATCTCTAACCTTGGCTGAAGCACAGTGGCACAAGAACAGACACATCAAGAATTCTACATTTCTCAAAATGTGAAGGATCCAGCTATGGTTTTTGTCAGTGTCATTACAGCTGGTAATGAGAAGGATTTACTGAAAAACAGTTTTATTGCTTAGGCTGGGAGTACATAAGTTTATAGAATGGTAAGTGCCGGTCAGACATTCCCTCTTCAAGGTCAGTCATTGTGACCACTCACCACACCTTGCCCATTTGTCTCTCAATTCCATCTCACACAGTCCCTCAGGCTCTGTCGTCCTCTTCCTTTTGGAAGGAGGGGGGGAACCCTCAGTGCTGTGGAGGCCCAGAATGACCAGATGGCCCCTCTGGGCTAGCGGGGACCAGCTGTGCAAGGAAGGCGTATGTGGCTACCGACAGCACAGCCGTGTTGTGCCAGACAGGCTGGCCCACGACACTGAGCCATGCCACAGACTTTAGGCTCACACTTGCTGAAGGCACTCTGTACATCACTTGAGGAGGAACAGTAAGAAGGATCTGTCACAGTCCTCCATCGAAGCCTTTTATCATCCTGCTCTCAGAGGACAGGATTTGTCTTGTGAGGTGTCCAGTCAGCTCTGAGAGACCTCAATACACTCTCTACCAATAAACCTGTAGACTCCATACACTCTTACTGACTTGCACGTGGAGAATAGCAAACAGACTGTCCTTTCCACCTTCTGTTCCATGGCTGACACTCATTAGCAAAGGCAGGCTTAGTTCAGGAGTGGTGAAGTCACCTGAGCTGCACACTGCTTAGGTCTCTCTGGCAGGGCTAGGTTAATGCTGTCTTCCAATGTAATTTCTAAAACTTGCTGTCTGCTAAGGCTCAGCTTTAATCAGTATGGCAAAATACCCCTCAAATGTAGTGTATGTGGGAAACACAGGTGAAGGCGAAATGTTACCTGTGGCTCCTGGCAGTCCTGGCCTGCCTTGGGATCCCTTTGGTGGCCTCACACAGCCTGCACCTGCAAACAAAAAACAGAGTTAGTCACACTATATGTGCTCCTATGCTGCCTCTCCATGTCTCTGTGCCTGCGGTTGAGACAACTTCATTAAAACAGGTGAAGGAAACTAACAAGCAAACCCCTAATTTTAAAAGAAATGTTATTCTTCATTGAAAAAAAATTGGCCACAGATGGCATTTTCAGGGGAGCACTCAAGCTGATCTCCACCCCAAGAGCTGCTCTTCTACCTATTTTACAGGGGCTATGGTGGCTGGTCCAGTTGGACTAGCATGGGAAGGGTAATCCACCCTCACGGATGACTGTATTTTTCAGGATAAGAGAAACACTTTGTTTCTCTATGGGCGATTTATACCCTTGAAGCAATGAAGTCAATTTTTGTAAAAATCTAAGGGTTTTTTCTTGTATGTCAAATTGCACTGAAAATCTTCACTCGAAGTTCTTCTTTAAAAAAAAAGGTGCTAAAATTTTCTTGGGCACCTAATTTCTGGTGCTGTTTTTATAGATTGCACAGTAATCATTATTTTGTTACAATAAACACTCAGGAGTGATAAAGAATTTCTGAATTGTAGAGCTAAAAGCGCAATAATTTTAAAAAATGTTCAATTTGATTAATTTACTTTAGAGCTACATGGAGTATATGCATGGTTATTTGCTACCTAAAGTTCAAACTGTTTACAACAAAGAGCATCCAAAGCAGTCATCAGAAAGAAAGTATCAACCCATAAAAGCATCATAAGGCTAAAAAGATATTCAAGCCATTTGTATGTACAGTACCTGACCATATTGGGTCAGTTCCATCTCCTCTAGGAAAGTCTTCAGTGACCTGCCCACAGTCTGTGAGCAAAGAATTAGAAAACACAGTTATTATCTAAAATAGAAAAATTGCAAAAAGACAAAAATGTTCTCAATTCTAACCAAAATGCCTATAAAAACAACAGATAATGTATTCCCTTATGTATTATGTGCACATAAAACACGACTTATTTGCTGTAACATACTAGAACACTATCCACACATTGATTAGATCCAGGCTTAAAACCTATCCTGTCCAGGTTAGGAGGCTGTGAGTTGGGTTTTCCCCTGCAAGCTCTCTCCCAGTTCAGCTGCTGGATCCACCTCGAGGAGAGCCTGACCACCAGCGAGGTGGAGAGGGTCTCCCGGTGCTCTCTGGCTTAATTCTGGGGAAAGGGCTAAAAGTCCAGCTTGCAGGGGTCCCGATGAAGCAGAATAAAAGAACCAGAAGTCTGTCCTTTTTCCTTAGTTTATTTTCTTAGGAGCAAGCCCGCTGGGGCCCGCTCCCAAAAGCAGCTTCGAGGAAAAGGCGAAACTCCGCCCCGCTCTCCCCTTTTTGAGGNAAGGTTGACATGTGCTTGCTTTAGCTTGAATATTCTGCCAGGCTTCTCAAAGTTGAGGAATAAAACTCTGAGCCTGAGCTCTTCTGAATGTAGCCCTGGCATTCTTATGTTTGGAAGGGATTTGAAAGCTGCAGAGATACTATGAGGAGCTCCAAGGGGTGGATACATGATTTTCTATGGTCAATTAAAAGATTATATTGGATGGGAAAGATCAGAGAAAACCACCTGTGGGATTTCCAGTGGCAGGACATTGTTCCCTTGCCTCCAACTGCCTGAAACCTGAAAAACGTTATTTGCTGGCACTAACGTATCAATTCATGCTATTTCAATACCTGACATGAAACTACTGGGACTTCTGACCTATCTCCTTCTTTAAGATTTCTGGACAATACCAGTACTTCCTTTTTCCCCACATAACCCCCACCAAGCTCTCCCTTTTCAACAGTGTGCTGTATAAATGCTGCACACATTAGCACTCAGTGCTAATCTTCCATGGCTCTGATGTAGGACAGAGAGGTGTCTCTTACCTAGTTGGCCAGGCTCTCCTGGTAGACCAGGCAGACCTGGAGGTCCTGGGCTTCCATCTTGTCCTTGATCACCTGGAGGACCCTGGAACCCTTTTGGACCAGGAAATCCTTCACCTGGCAGACCTGCTTCTCCTGGAAAGCCCTTTGGGCCTAATTCACCTGGATAACCAGGATCACCGGGGAAACCTCTGATAGCATCACCCTGCAGGAAGTGAACAGAGGTGGTCACTCCTGACTTTGCTGAGAAACAAATGCAACTCAAACAGTTCAACTATTCTCATGAATAACATCTTACAGGCTGCATCTCAGCTCTTTAAATCAACACTGAGAATAAAATATTTTTGAAATAACCTGACTTTAATGTAGACCACATGGCAGTAAGGGCATGAGAGGAGTGCTCCTTGAAGGAACATTCCCCTAAAAATGTTGGCCCATGAAGAACATTTGGGCAATATGACTCAGTGTTGTGGGGGGACTCCTGGCCCTTTCTGAAAACCTCTAAGTCAATTTGGGGAGACCAAATGCATTGCTAGAGATGTTCTATTGTGGCATTTACTTCTGAGAAAAGCTGACATAAAAATGCACCCAAAAAGGAAGATTTTTTCTGTCTGCACCCCTAGTGATATTTCTACGCTACTGAATCAACATCTTACAAATATCATTAGAGAATGCTTTTCTATCTTCAAAAGCAACATAAAGTGCCATCTTCACTAGTAGTAAAAGTACTGTGGTCTAGAGTGCCTGATATAGCTCTTGCCCATCTTCAAATATGATATATGAGCATCCCAGTGGTTCAAAACAGCATTTATGATGGGCCACATGAATTCTTCTTGTGAGGTATTTAATTTTGCCTAAAGAAGGAAGTTGGAAAATTAACGAAGATTACATGTCTAATTTCTGGATAGCTATGGTTAGTTAGGTAAGTTGCTCTCAAGCGATATGATGACACAATGTACATTTTAAGGATATAAAATGGCAGTAAATTTTGCTTTTCTTTAAAATAGATGTAGCAAAGCTTTTGAAGTTCAACCACAAAGAATCTCAGAATATACTATACACTAATAAACCATTAATTACCACAAAGTAACCAGTAATCACAAGCTGGCCTAAATGAGTTATACACTACTACTTGTTGTTTAAATAAAATGGAAATAAAAGTGAAAGATTGTTCTAAAAACCCTGATGCTTTATTTATCAATAACCAGCAAACCCAGTCTAGTTGTACACCATTATCTGTGAGAGAAGAACAGGCTGGTGATTGTAACCCCTCAGAATTAAGTGCATTAGTAACTGGGTGTGAGGTATTTGCTGTATTTGTTGCTTACCGGAAGGCCAGGCTGTCCTGGCAAACCATCTAATCCATCTCTGCCTGGGAAACCATCTTCACCTCTGATTCCAGGCAGCCCAGGGTCTCCTCGGATTCCTTTGGTGCCTAAAGAAGACCTTCCATTGTGAGACTAATCTCTCATTAGCAGTATAAATAATAGAAAAATACAAGTGATAAGAATTTTCACTCTACCTTTTGTAGTTATGTGTAAAGAGTCTCCCTTTTCTCCCTTCCTTCCAGGAAATCCAGCTGGACCCGAAAATCCCTGGTGTTACATACATTAAAAAAGCCCCAAAACAAACCAGAACTGTTTAAGAAATAAGTATCAAGATTTGCATTTCTACTGTCTTGCTTAAAAAAGCCTCCTTAAATGTTACTGCTTTCCTGTTACTTTCTGTGAAGGATTTCCTCTTCAGTAATCCCGTTCTTGTGCAGAACCTTTATTAACATGTTCTAACTAGGACCAAGGTCTCTATAGCATGGTAGGGGAGCTTCTGTATGAGAATGGATTGGGACACCTGTGGCTTTCCATGAGCTAGTGTCCTGCAGGTGACTGCTGCTGCAGAACTGCATAGGAGAAAACATGGTGAATTACTCAGTGTTAGCCACTAAAGGAAATGCCCTAAGCAACTCTTTGCCACCTTGGAAAAAACCTTAGGGTTCTACTGACATACAGTTCCTCCCGTGCACCACTCCCAAAGAGGACAACCTCACAGCTGGCAGTGGACTGTGGTTCCCACCACCATTCTGGGGCTGAAAAGTAGCACCACCTTCATTTACCAGACAAGAACTTGGGCACAGAAGGATTAAGTGACCTGCCCGAAATCACAGACCCGTGGGTAGATTTTGGTTAGAAGGGAGGCCTGGAGGTCTCTGGCCCCAACCCAGCACTTAGAGGTAGAGCAGGTTTCTCAGGGCCCTGCCTAGCCATGCACTAAAAATCTCCAAGGAAGGAAACTTCCTCTCTTGCAAAGACAAACTGTGGTGAAGCTAAAGAGCAGTCTCTGGCATTCCTGATTCCTTGGCATAATGCAGGAACCTCCTCCCGAACAGCCCATCTGAAAGGGAAATTTCTAGCTGCTGGCCAAGAGTCTTGCAATCACAGAACGAAATCCATATCCATGGTAGGTGCCAAGGCCCAGAGGTTACAGACTCATTTACCATTGACTATTTTATGCCAGTTAGTTTTAGTTCTGAATAACTTCACTCATGCTCACTAAAATATAAGCCTGTTAGGTGTGTGTTAGGGTTTTCCTCAGCCATCTCTTACTGAATTCCAGGGCAGACACTGAATGAAAGGGATGTAGCTGATAAAGAGAGAGAGAAAGAGAGAAAGAGAGAAAAAGAGAGAGAGAGAGAGAAAGAAAGAAAGAAAGAAAGAAAGAAAGAAAGAAAGAAAGAAAGAAGGAAAGGAAGAAAGAAATACTTTTTGTGATTTTTCCATGGAAAGGAGCTTGGAGTTTTGTTTTTTTTTTTTCATAGTAGGCATATAAAACTAAGCAATAAAGAAACAACTATCTCACTTTTGCTCCAGGGTAGCCAGGAAGACCATGTGGTCCTTGATCACCAGGTTCTCCTTTCCTTCCAGGCTGGCCAGGGGTTCCTGGAAAGCCAGGAGGGCCACGGGGGCCAGTAGAGCCCCTTCTTTGTTCCTCAGTCAAAAGGCATCTAGTGCAATCCCCTTCTTCACCTAAGGAAAAGATTGGAAAGAGAAGAAAGCAAGCTCTATGAACAACAAATGGATGTGCAGCTGTATCCATCTTATATATAGACTTGAGAATACTTGAGTAGTTTCTCAAATACTTGAGAAAACTACTCTTTTTTTTTTCTGACAAGAACCCAACACAGTGTTCCTTTGTCATACTAGCCCCAGATCAAATTCATCAGTCCTCATGCATGTCATAGTTCAATAAACCCAGACTGAGCACACTGGGGCTTTACATAATGCATAATAGCAGATCATTCATTGAGTTATCTGTTATAACCTACCTTTAGGTCCTTTTGGTCCTCTTGGCCCAGGGAAACCTTGTATACCAAATCTACCTGGCGTTCCCTCCCGTCCTTTTAATCCAAAGAGAGGACCTAGAAGTTAAATTAAATAAAAATATAAATTAATCTACTGTAAAGTTACTCTTTTGCTCTTTCATTCCTATTTCTTTGAGTTGCAATGCATTTTCTCCTGTTTCCCCTAATGTCACTTGCTGTCTAACCCAGCCTGCTGTGATGTACTCCATTCTCTTTTTCTCTCTCCATCTTCTCACAGCTTCTCACACCCATTCTCAGTAACTTCCATCTGCTGTGGCAGACAATGCTTGCCGTTCTTTGCTCTCTCCAGTACTGAATTCCTCCTCTCACTCAGCCCAACTTTGCCTTAGCAACAAAGCCCTACTTTGCATTAGCACAAACAGCCTGCTCTGGATCCCCTCCTGCACATCCTTTTCTCCATTCTTTCAAATGTTGCCAGGACTGTCTAAAAATCACACAAACATTTTCTTCACTGATGAGTGTACAAGACTTCTCTATGTGTCCTCCCTGCCTCCTGTTTCATTTGATTTGATTTCATTTTTCTGGCAATGTCTCACTTTGCCCTGCCAACAGCTGTCTTTAAAATAATTAAAGATGCTCCTGTGAGTTCTCATTATCTCTCTTTTTGCACTTACCAGGGGCTCCAATGGGACCAGGTGGACCGCGAAGTCCTGGTGAGCCGTCCTTACCCGGAAACCCAGGTGGACCAGGAAGATAAGCAGGAGCTCCTATTTCACCCTTTTCACCTTTTGGTCCCATTTCTCCAGGTAAGCCTGGCTTATCCCCATCCGCTGAAACAGAACCAGGGAAGAAGTTTAAAACAATTTCTTAACAGTGCTGCCCAAAGAGCTGTAACAGAAGAGAAAGTTCATACAACTGCATCTAACATGCAAGGAAACATGGACATATTTAGCATAGAGCAAAAATGGTAACTGCACTTTTCACTTGAGCAAATCAATAGCAGTTACCGAAACAAGGCTCTGTCATCTGTCATCATTTCTCTATTTCAGGAGTTTTGCAAGAGTCCCATTGGTCCAAAGGAAAATGCTCCTCTTGTTTTTTGCCCCCTCAGTTATTATTTACTACTCTGCACTGTGTATCGCATGATCAGCATAAAAATTATCCCCACCGTGACCCTGTATCAGTCAAAACTCCCTATGGAGTTAAGCTGTTAGAAGATGTGTTGCTGGGGTATTACCATCAGAAAATCCAGGAAGACCAGGCAACCCACGATCTCCCTCCTCTCCTCGGTCTCCTGGGAGTCCAGAAACACCTGGGAAGCCTGGATCACCTCTTACACCTGAAAGACATCCCCAGTTCCACAAAACGTGTTAGTGTGATGCTGCTGTTTGTTAGAAAGCAAATATTCGAATCTTCAAGTGCTTTGGAGTAGTAGTGTTTACAATAGTTTCTAAAACATAGCTTTAGAAATGGACTGACAGGAATGACCAAGCCCAGGAAGAAGGATGGTATTAGTATCTTTTACTAATATGGAGCTAGAGCTACATAGCTCCTGGGAAGCACAGAAGAGCAGCTCTCTGAGGAGAGCCCCTCTTTTTCCTGCAGGAAGTTTATGCTGTAACAGATGTGTGATATGTGAGATCTCCCTTGCTTCCCACTACCGAAAGCATCTGCCTGGGCCCAGCTATTGCCTGCAGAAAGTATCGTGCTCTTGTCAAAGATCAGCGATAGTAGAGAACATGTGGTGTGTTCAGCCCCTGCCTGCTTCTTTCTCTCTCTACACAGTCCCTCCTGCTTCTCCCTATGACTTCACCAGAGTACTTGAGGTGATTTGACCAATGTTTTTGGCCTCTTGCCCCCTTTCTCTGGGGGGAAGGCAACCATTCATTGCTAGTCTCTCTGGCTCTCAACAAGACTGGTAAAAGCTATGGCATGAGGACAAAGGCCAGGGCAATGACATGTGATCACTCTTGCTGTTTGCTGGCACCTTCCCTTGAATACTTTTGGCCTTGGCAAACTGCTATCACCTTTTACATTTTTCTAGTCTAGCCAGCCAGAGCCACCACAGCTCTACAGAACAGCTGACACCGGCTGCTACAAGCTTTGTGAAAAGATCGCAGTGGAAATTTGTCAATTTAAAAAAGGGAAAAAATACTCTTCTATTCCACAAGGCCTTTTTATTGTGTGGGTTTGTTTGTTTGTTTCTTCTTCTTTCCTCTTTCCTTCTTTCTTTCCTCTTTCCTTCTTTCTTTCCTTCTTTCTTTCTTTCTTTCTTTCTTTCTTTCTTTCTTTCTTTCTTTCTTTCTTTCCTTCTTCTTTCCTTCCTTCCTTCCTTCCTTCCTTCCTTCCTTCCTTCCTTCCTTCCTTCCTTCCTTCTTTCTCTGTCTTTCTGTCTAGTAGATGATAAGAAAGTTCTCTGCTGTGCTGCCACTACTGCACTTTATCCAAAGTCTGAAACAGGACACAGAAAACAGACTCCCATTCTTCCTTTCACTGGACAGCAAAGTCACACACTCTTTTGCTTGCTTATTCTCTGTGGATACAGGCATGCATGGAAGCCTTTTGTATAGCAATCCAGCTTTAGTGGGAGAGACAAAGAAACCACCTGCCTGCAAAAAGGTGATTAGGGCACTCTCTTGGAAGGCAATTACAGCTTCTGAAACACTTTAGCAAACACATTTTTTTTAGGAGCCGAATTCTCAGAATGTCATGCTTTTGATCTGTGCAGAAGGAAGTGAAACAGCTAAGATAAATAATTTAAGCGAAGAAGACGTACCTTTCCTTGGGATGCGGGAAGGAAAATAGGAATCTGGCCCTGGAGGACCCATCTCGCCAGGCTCCCCCTGTCAACAGAAGTATCGCACCCAAGCACATTATTATAGAGAATTTCTTTTAAGATAGAAAGGTATGCCCATGAAACAAAAAGGCCCAAACTCCCAAAGGTACTGACATGACATTTAAGAAACCTCAAAGATTTCAAGTTAACAAACCACATAACCAGTTCTACAATGACAACAGACACAATTGCTACTACATGATGACAGAAAAGAGAAGAGAGCAAAATGACATCTGGCTTACTGCTTCCAGCAAATGAAAGTAAAGCAGTACCTTGCTTCCTCTGGGACCATGGCTACCAGGTAGACCATCAAGTCCTGGAACACCCTGTAATACACATAAAAATTATTGACTTTTCCTTTGTCAGAGAGAGATTAAAATTATTCCTGTAACACCAATAATGCTCCTTCTGGTTTGATGTCCCATCTCTAGGAGAAAGCCTAACTCTTGCCAAAAGCCAGAGGGATCTGCTGTGCTGCAGGCTCTGTCACCCCTGGCAGTGGTGCAAATGGAAGGAGCACCTATGCTCACACCATTCCATGGATGCTGCAGGGTGGAAGAAGAGAAAGGGGATCCTCTCCATGCCAGTTGACCCTGAGACACATGAGCCAGGCAGTCAGAACACACCAGCCTGCTGCAAGAAAATTAGATAAATCAGAATCATTACAAGTGGACATATTTTCACTGGAATGGAAACAGGGAGCAGTGAAATAGCACTGAAGTGCACAGGTCCTTTTTGCTCTTTTCCAGGTGGCTGCAGACTGTTCGGCTGAAGAAGGGTTTCACAGCTAAATGAGAAAAACTCAGGAGCAGCCCTGAAGGTGCCTTCCCCCTACTCTCCCACCCTGGTCATGCCATATCCCTGAGAAAATTTTCCATACCTATCCCAGAAACTGTTGTAATATTTAAGATCCTACCTACTCCATTCTTTTAAAAGGTTTGAGATCCAAAGCATGTGGACTCAAACATGCACAGTAAAACATCTTACATCCTATGACATGAGAGTGTATTTCAGCTGATGGCATGAACAGAGAAAAGTGCAGGTTTCAGAGATGCTGACCCAGATGAGATCTTCTCTTCTGTGTGCTTTACTCAGCTCTTCGACAACTTTTGTTCTCTACAGAAAATGTTTGTATGTAGTCTGGAAAGAAACTGGTGTTGAAAAGGTGTGCTTTTAGTAGAAAACCACGGCCAGATCAACAACTGATCTCAGTTAACACTGTTTTGCTGAAACCAGTAGTTTTGTATAATTCACACTTATAATTAGATTATTACTTATCTTTTAAAAATCTCAGCATCTCTCAAGTTTCACAGTGGGTACAACTCTTATCCAGAACTTGAATGTTAATAACCAGCTCTGTAAGTAACTTCTGAAGCAGTTTTAAAGCACTACAAATACCACAGCTCTCAACAAGATGCTGCAAACCTGACCACATGTTTCAGAGACTTTTCCATACTGGCAACTGTACATCACACCATCGGAAAAGGAGCCTCTCAATTATCAGGTGTAAAATCTCTTTACACTAGGTGGAGCTGGTGGTCTAAAAGCAAAGCCAGCAGCTTCCTACTTAACTGCAACTTCATCTGTGTGGTAGCAGAACTTAACCATCCTTCTTTCTTTCTTAAGAATAAAATCAGTCAAAAATCAGCAAAAAGGGTGTTGTTGTGAATAGCACATAGAGTAGGGTGTCCCCTCTCACACACACATTATACAGTGATAGTCCATCCAAACCAATGTACCTTCTGCTAAAATTATTGCCAAGATTCATCCCCAAAAAGGGGTAGTCACTGTTCACATCCGACTGGAGCATGAACCTATGTTAAGGTCAACCAGTGGGCTTTAATGGGTTTTGCATCAGCCTGTCCATGTATATATTACTAATAGCAATTCCCTTCCATACCACCAGGACTGAATAGCTGTGCCAATGTCATTTTTCAGATTTCGTGTACTTTCATGTTCCATGTGTTTCATGTTATTATTGTTATGCCTTGGTGGCAGGACAAATCTTTAAACAACTAAAGATGGCAAAGTATGGAAAAATTGCGCATCCCACAGCTATTTACCTCATGGAAGTGATTTCTAAAGCTGACTGAAGAAGTCTTTTTCTGAGACCAAACAGTAAGTCTCTGTCTGACAGAATGCTATTTTAAATATTTGGGTGTGTTTCCATGGGGACAGAGATTTAACTGGTATATTTATCAGCTTCCATCTCTTCTCTCTTTGTGATATCCAAGATAACCATACATCTCAACCACATCTGCACAAAGCTATTCAAAAAAGTTTCTGCTTGTAGGAAGAAAATTACAGAAATCATAATCCCAGTAATGGGGACAATGAAAGTGACACCCCCCTGTAGTGCTCTCAAAAGATGCTCATGGTTTAAGCAAAACCAGACTTTAATTATATGGTAATTTTTTTTTCTCACTGATGAGAAAAATAACTGACCCAAAATTACAATGATGGATGAACCCAGATGATATTTGTTAGACTGCAGCTAGTGTAACTGCAGGCAGAATTTGTCCTCTACAGTTTACTTTTCAGACAGATTGTCTACATTTGTGTTAGAAACAACAGTTTTGTATGAAATACTCACTTTTTCTCCACTGAGTCCTGGAAAACCATTGATGCCAGGCAGTCCCTATGGAGGTACAATAAATTAACAATATGAAATGACAGTCTAACATCCTCATGGCAAAGAACCATTATTAATTCTTAGATAAAATAAATCTAACAGCTTGAAACTCTGTTTAGGGTTTTTTTGTTTGGTTTGGAGTCTAACAGTCACACTTCAGATATGCTTTCAATTAGATTTTTGTATGGTGAAAATGGAACAGGTCTGAAATCTAATATGGTATTTCATTTTTTTCTCTCTTAATCAATACATATTAAATTGACCATTAAGATTTTAAAGATGATTGAGATTTTTTTAACGAAAGTGTTCTCAGTACTGTTCTCACTCTATTTAAGCACTTCGGAAACACTGCCCCAAAACAAGCAGTCACAGATGTTACAAGGAAACATTTAGATTAACTTTTGTTTGAGGGGTCACAAGTAAGTGGAGTCAGACCCGTGTTTGTTAACCATGGTCTGCAGACAGCTCAAATGGAAACAGTGAAGCACAGTCTGTGCTGAGGACCAGGACAGCAGCTGTGGTTAGTGAGCACATCTTCAGGCGAGAGATGCAGAAAGCTTCCCAGTGGTGGCACAGGAATACCGTGCCATTCTCTGGCATACCTGTGAGTCCAGAGGCACACCTGTGAGTTCCGTGGGGGCCTCTTCCCACCACCATTTCAAAATGGCCTTTTTGCTTTCTTGCTCCAGGCACTTCTGAGCTGGCCAAACCTACTGATCTGAAGAACTATAACTTTTATAGTTTGTTCATCTGTTTTTTGTTCCAGAAGGCAAACTCTCAGCTCAGATCCACACATTCAGCTGAGTGAATTCTACCTTTAATAAGTGACTCACCCTTTGTCCTGGGTAGCCCATTACCCCTTCTTCACCTTTTTCAGGAGGAAAGAGAAGTACACCCTAGGAAAGATTGCACATCAGTTCAACATACTTCTTCATTATGTGCAAAAAAAATTGCAACACTGTTTTATGGAAGCTAAACAGGAAGAAAGCATCATTGTAACACAAGGATAATCTAATAATAGCTGCATGTGAAAGAACTGTTGTCCTTAAAATTAAGTGTAACATGCTTGCTTCATTACAATAGCAGGAGCAGGCCATTATAGAGAGGACAGGGTCTCCCTCCTATCACCTCCTTTATTTCATCTGTGTCTGCAGCTCTGAAGAAAAGCCAAAGTAATTATTCAGCTATACAACCAATTAAGCAACTCAGCTTATGCTCAAACTGTAGCTTCAGCGAGTTATTTGGCAAACATAGGCATGCTGCTATCCACCCTACTATACAAAAAAAAGGAGGAGAGAAACACATATTCCCTTTTGCCATATCAGCACATAACCTACAGTTTTCCTAATGAGTAAAAAAAAATCCTACATGTGTAAAATATGACCAGCAGCTGAAGAATTGGCTAGCAACCACACATGGAGGGCATCAGGGCTCACACTGTGACCTTCTCCCATAACCCTGTGGAGCTGCTCACCAGACCACCTGAGAAAATAAAGCTCTGCAAAATGCTCAGTGAGGCATCTCTGCTTGGTAAAGACTGTTTTAAATCCTTCTGGGAAGTCAAAAGGAACCACTCAATGGCAAAGCTATTCAGTCAGTCTAAAAGTTGTCTGTGAGTTATAACTAAACCATGTTCAGTCAAGCTGGGTTGACAGCTTTACACAATACAGCAACATATGGGATTACTGCCCACTTACTCAACAGATCTAAAAAACTGTGAGACAAAAAGTCTGTATGTGTTGGAGAGTAGACTAAAAAGGATTAAAAATATTCCATATATTCTTATTTAATGAAATACAGTGAAATTTTAAAACACAGATCAGAAGAATAAGTAAAGAGATTTATTAATAGTTTAAACTAAAATTAAAAATGTACGAGGGAAAATCTTATTTCAGTGAAACAGTAAGAGAACAATTGATTGTGTTGTGGAGTTATTACACATCAAGTTGTTCAGTTTTTCTGAAGCATTAGAACTGGTGTCTCTGCTTATAACACATCTATATTGCTCCATATCTAGATTCCATCACATCAGTGAAGAGTGCACAAGTATTAACTCCAATATTATTATTTGTCTTTGTTCTTCTCCACATGACTTACTGGAATTCCAGCTTCCCCTCTTGGCCCAGGGTCTCCTCTTTCACCCTAACAATAAAGAAAAAGTATTCAGACAGGTTTGGCATTCCCATTTACATTTCAATAACTTTTATACAACACGAAATGACTGATCAAGAGAAAAGACACTACTCTTGTGCTGTTCTTTATTCATACCTTCTCATATGAAATGCATGCTTTCATAAGAAGTTTTTGAAGTTGCTTTTTAGAAAAATATTTGATAATTTTTCTGGAAAGGTCTCTAGGAATGTGAATGCCCAGCTCTTTCCAGGCTTGTTCATGAGATGTCTGGGTGGTGAGTGCCTGAGTAATGCCTATGAATAAATGCCCATTCTTCCTTTTTTATCTACTGATTATCTATGAATTGTTTGATCAAGAGGCCCTGTTAGGATAAGACAAATCATAGCCTAAAGTCCACTCACTATATTGATGGCATCTCCATTGAATATAACAGCTCTCCAGGTAAGTAGCTCACATGTGGGTGTCTCTGCTTAGTCATGGAAATCCCAGCATTTATGTTACTTAATGCAGACTGCAGAGTATTAGAAGTGTTTTTAGATCTTCCAGTATCATAGCAATTTACTCACCTTATTGCAGAAATTGTATGAGCCACATAAACTTTCTAACTTCAGATATGGGATGAAAAATTACTGGTCTGGAGGTTGGTGTCTGATACAGAATATACACATACAGGGTATGACTGCCTCTGCTCCCAGCAAGAAGCAGCAGATGAGAATAAACTGCATCTCACTGGTGGGGATTTCTCCAGTACATATGAATAAGCCTTAACTTTAAGTATATAAATATCTGCATCACATAGATAAGCTGTAAAAACAAACAGAGTAATGGTTTCTCAGCAGGCATTTCTGCTTGTAAAATGAGATGTGAGTGATGGCCAGTAGTTGCATGCTTAAACAAAAAGAACTAGTTTGCCAAAGGCACCTTTAAACTTGAGAAATACTTTCTGAATTACTTTAGCTACCATAGTTTCAATAAATACTTTATGATCCAAGTTTGTGAAAATAGCAGATTTCTCTTTTGATATATTGAAGTCTCTTAAGTTCTATATGTTAAAGCACATTTGTACAGTATTTTAGTTTTGGTACTGCAGAGCTCTTAGTTCCTTGTTTATTTTAGAAAAACATCCTCTTAGTTACCTTGTGTTTGTCAGGGGGGACACCCATCAGTTCTCTTGTAGGAAGCCCAGGTGGACCTGGAGGACCTGGGGAGCCCTGCAGGAAAAATAAGAAGGTACATTTACTAACAGCTATAATACCTGGTCAAGCTGTTGATCAGCATAGGCTCTAGGACACTGCAATGGAAGGAGCAACACCAATTTGTGCCTTCTGGGAGTATGGTTCTAAACCATATACAACCATACCAAATAAGTTGATGGCAAGATAAATTAATTTTGTGCTGGGTTAACATACTTGCTCTTGCCCTATGTGTTTCCAGAATAACAGCAAAATTATTGCATTATATAAACTGGCCTGACTTTACAAATTTCAGAAGTGTTACCTCTGTGTCAGCGTAAATGAGAGCATAGAGAGACCGAGACATGTAGGGATTAGTTCAGCTATGATGTTCCTCAGAGAGACTATAATTACTTTTAGACCTATACTCCATTTTTCTCTTATAATTATGTAATGCAGTTGCAAATGAAGAGAGTAAATAGGATCATTTATAAATAACAGATGACATCAACCTGCCCTTTAGTAGTGATATTAATTCATTAGTTTTCCTTTACCTGTTCACCTTTTTCTCCATAGAAGCCAAGGCCCCTGTTGCCCTGCAAAAACAATAGGTCAATATTTACCAAGTGTACAACTCCAGTCTAATCTAAAATTCAAATTTAAACATGCTTAAAGGCCTTTTCAGGCTTACAAGTCTGTAGGACACCACTGAAGAACTACAATCAAATAGTAGTCTAGGTTTACCTCGAAGTATTTTTATAGATTTAGAAGTATTTTTATAGACCTAAACTTTTAGAAGGACAACTCTATTTAAAATCTCATGCTACCAGTGCTTCTTTGAGCCATCCACTGAGTAATGTCGTGAAAAGATCAAGCATTTTTTTTTGCAAGGTTTTTAATAGCCTTGAATGCTAAATAAAAACACCTAAATGGGCTGGAACAATGAGCTCATATATTTTTTCCATGGAGATAAAATTGAATATTGTGGAGACTGCAAGGATTCTCTGTTCATGGGAAGCTACTGTGACTACAGTAGCAAATTAAATCTGGCTCTAGAACTGGTTTAATCTTTTCAGGGTAGGTGATCCCCGTGTAAGATTAACTTCCCATGGTATGCAGCCAACACAGAGAGTAGTGTGCTACACAGTCTTTCATGCAGCCCGTGGTTNCTGTGGTTCTGTGTTTTACCGCCTTCAAGTAGGTCTTGGATAAACCTCAGCAACACAAAATCAACATTAACAACACTGACACGAGACTTACTTGTGGTCCTTGTGGCCCTGGGGGTCCTGGTGGTCCCTGGGGAAGCACAGTAGGGGAGAGCAAGTTACTTGTTGCTTTCTAACCAATGCATGCAGGAGGTTAGTTACTTTCTGTCTGAAACCTAAGTAGATATTTAGTAGGCAGTGTATTCCTCAGCATCCCATGTGCTATTCTTACTATATTAGTTGTATTTGCTGTTCTGAAAAATATGTTCCTAAACCACATTGTAATCCTTCTGAACAGAATGGCAGTTACCCAGCCTGGATCTAATGAAAACCCATTTTTCAAGTAATAAGAACTCGTGTTTTGGATTCTGACTAAGTAACCTTTTAAACTCATACCCAACGTTAAGCACATCTTTAAGTGCTTCACTGGGCTGCAGTCTTGGTACTGTATTGGTCTGTAAGGGGGTTAAGCTACCATAGGCATCTCAGACCTGTGAAATGCTCCCATGTCTCTCTCACGGGTGAGTCACAGCTTCAGAGGCAGTAAATAAAGTTGGATGTATTTTGCTCAAGAGATGTTGCCAATATGGTAACCAGAGGGATGTAGTTGTGGGGCTCAGAAAATGTATGGTTCATAGCACTCCTAACATCCAAGAAAGAGCACTGGGAATATGAGTCATTGCAGGCTGGGCTCCTGTGTGGAGCACGTGAATTTCTGTGGGTTTGCTCTAAAGAAAAAGTAGAGGACTGATTTCCCTTCAGGAGGACCAGTGGAGAAAGAAAAGGTGAAGTATACTCCAGGTGATGAAATAGGCCAGTGCAGAAAATTAACTTTGAACAGATTAGCATGCTGTGGATTTAGGGTTTTTTTGTTTGGTTTGGAGTTTTTTTGGGGGGGGTGGGGGCTGGGTGGGGGATGTCCCTGAAAACACCTATGGGGGCTGTGTGTGAAAAGCCCCAAATTTATTTTTCCTCCTCAGATCAGGGATCTGATCTAAAGCAGGTCCAAAGTGAATTCTGACAAAACAAAGAAAAAAGAAAATGCTACAAAGTTGCACTACAGGAATATTAAAAAAGCTTTAAGAAAATGAAATATATTGATTTTGAATATCTGCTTCTCTCCAGCAAAACTATTAACTATGGAAATAAGAAATGTAGAAAATGGTATCTGGAGAGAACACAATCTTCTTGAAAACTGTACTGCAACAGTTGTCAACATCAATGCTGTAAATGACGATTTTGGAAAAAAATTACTGAAAAATAGTTCAAAAATAAAATTGCATTCTATATACTATTAAATCTCCTGTGGGAAGTGTAGAGAGCTAATATACATATCCTTTATGAGCAGAAAAGATAACATATCAAGTCATGATATTTCTGATAACTCAGTGTAGAGAGATGTTCCAAGGAGGTTAAAAAAATACATTATGAATCAAAAACCTCTGACAGCACAGGGCAAAAACCCCTATACCTCTTTCTACAATATTCATCCCTGTAGAATCACTGTCTCACAGTGCTTTTTAAAAGGTCTTATGTCCATTGACACCTTCTTGCTATTTCTAACCTAGGTTATAGTCCAACATAATGGAACTTGCTGAGGTAATTCTTCTGTGTGGTTAATTTTCTAGAGAACATAATTTAAATATACTTACTGGTCTTCCTCGCTGTCCTCTCGGACCAACAGGTCCTTGAATACCCAGCGTACCTGGAGGTCCCTTTAAATAAAAAAACCCACCAACTATCAAATAATGTTCTGATATTAGTTACTGTTGATGCTTCATCACATCCACTGTAACACTACTTACAGGAAAACCAATGATCCCTGAATCCCCAGGATCTCCCTAAAAAACCCAAAACAAATAACAAAGAATTAAAAAATGCAATAAATTCTATATACAAAATGGAATAAAATCTTTTTATCGCTTGTTAATTTTTCTCATTCAAACAACTAATTATAGCCTGCAATGCTACTCAAATCCTTCCATACAGATGCATTCATTAGAGATGTTGAGATAACTGAATGTGGGCCACACAGATTTCATACTTTATATATATGGCAGAGTTCCATGCCATAGACTAGCAGGGTACAAAGCTGGCTAGTGAAGTTAGGGATCCGAACTACAAGGCTGATCCAAAATACAACCGACCACACTGAATTTTTTTTTTTTTTGAAAAATCCTATCTAACCAGTGGCTTAATTAGGACTATAACCTTAGCTGAAATGTCCCAGCTCATTTTGTGAGTTGCATGGGAATTACTGAGTCATTTTGATTCTCTTCTGAGTCACTAAAAGCATTTGGAACATACTGTTTTCAGTGACCACATATTTTAACTTCAGTACACGCTGAAATGTTTTTGGAAATTAGATCCAAAAATGTTCTAGCCCAAAGACCTTTCAACACATAAATAATGTGTTATTCAGTCCAAACACCTTCAATCATTTTGAGTAGCATGTTAACTGCCTAGTTAATTTGAGTTTAGTTAACAGAATAATTTGTGGAACCAAGTACTTTCTGAAATGAATACAGGTGTCAGTATCCATCCTTGGCCACAATGTAGTTCAGCATTTCTTAAACATGACTTAATAATTCCTTAATCATTCCTGATTGCTAACAAGTGCAGATCTGAAGAGTTTCTAAAAGGACAAGAAGATTCCATTAAAAGATACAGGCAAGTTACAAATATGTGAAGAGAAATACCTATTTTGGCACTTACTGCTGGCAAAAAATACACGTAAATAATGTCAGCAGATCCCTTCTGTGCTGAGTATAGCTCAGCTGTAGCTTTTATATCAGCCACAATTTATACTCTGCATATGTAATCCCTTATCTCCTTCTCATACCTTCAAATTATGCAAGATTATATATATATGAGAAAAAGCTGCAAGTGATTACAAAATAAGTTTTAAGGATTAGACACAGTAAAAGCACCCATTGGAATACCTGGGGTTTACCCTAAGTCAGTCAAACACTTGCATGAAGATTTTACAGAAAAGGTGCTAATAGTAACCAGAATCATTAAATGGACAAAACTATGGCAAAGGAAGGATTTTGCCATGCAGGATACAAAGGTAGCCATTGAATAAAGAGGGGAATACTTGACCTACATCATCTACAGTGCCTTTGCAATCCACCTATAGGCTGAGTTTCCTTGGAAATAACTGACTGGAGATTTTTTCCTTTGGATATCAGATAAACTTTGCTGCAACCAGAGAAAGCAGAAGCTGTCTTTGAAAGCCTACACAAAATCAAAGTGGGCCTCTTGGGATGTGCCCATCAGAGTATAAGAAAAATGTACTCTCCATCATGTGCCTTAGAAACTGTATTGGGCAAGAATAACGGCTGGGAATTCCAGACTTACCCTGTATCGGCTGAAGATCTCCGGTGCTAATATGTATGGCTCCCCCTTCTGGCCCTTGGGCCCCTGGACTCCCTGGAGGTGACCAAAACCACCAAAACACAACCTAAGTTTCATATCATATGTGTTAACATGTAAGCAGCTAAGAGTGAAATGAAAAATATTTGCTGGTGTTTTTACAAGTATACATAAACATACTGCAGTTTAGAGAGAGAGACTATGCCTAGCCTTGGAAGTTTATGGTTTGGGAAAAAAGTGTAAACCCTCACAGTACATAAAAGAATGACTTTCTAAATCTGGTGGAGAAACTCCCCCAATTACCTGTGAGTGGTATTATGGGGTAGCATGTCCTAGCTAGAACTGATGCTGCCCAGGGGTGACGTGCCCTGGTAAATCCAGGAGCCCCATCGCTCATCTCAGCATGATCCTGTGTATCTCACCATGAAAAGCCAATACTTTGGCCATGGGGCAGGGAAGAAAAGGATATTTTCATCAGCAGTTATGAGTTTAATATTATTTTATTGCTGTTGATTAAAGCTCTATAGGTTTTCCTACAGTAATCTCTCTGCAAGACCTGTGTGACAGGTATAGCTCTGAGCAGACCTTCTGGCCTGGCTGCAATTCAATGACTAAAAACAGTGCAGTGTGTCCATGCTAAGTCTGCACAAATGCGCTGCTGGGCCAAAAAGCCCCACATTCCCTTCATTAAGAGATGTCCCATTAACTTCCAACCCACATGTGAATGAAACTCATTCCAGCAATGTCCCTAGCTTCAGGTACTCACTTACTGCCAGCTACTTACAATGCCACCAGGGAAACCAGAGCGTCCGGGAGTTCCCGAGTCACCAGGGTCACCTGCTGTCCCATTACAGCCATCATGACCTGGTTTCCCCCTTGGTCCTGGCTGCCCTGGATGACCCTGTTGAGGAAAAAAAGAAGTGTTTATCTATCCATCTGTTTCTAGTTTTCCTTTTCCTGTAGTCACAAAGTATTTAGACATTCTCACATTAAGCCCAAGGCTTGGATCCATGGGAAACTAGGATTTTCAAAGACAGAAACAGACAGTGCCTTTTTTTAATATAGCTTCAGCTTGAACCAGATGCCCCAGACAGCATGAAAAAATGAGTAGTGAAGGACCTTTCAGAAAGGGTAAGAAAGCTATGTTCAATGCAGACTCTGTTATGCAGAGAACTAAGCCAGATGAGGCTGCTGTGCAGGGATCCACCACGAACTGGTATTGTTAAGCATTTCAGTGCTTCACACTGGAAGAGTAGGAAGAACGGTTCCTGACTGACTTTGAACAGCTTCCAAGCCAGGAAAAAGTCAAAGATGCTGTTGGGGCTAGATTGAGTGTCATGATGAGGCTGTGAATATGGAAGAAAACAGCAGGGCTCAAAGGTAGGGAGCTGGGGGCACTCAAAGATCTTGACACAGAGCCTCTGAAAAGTTACTCCTGTCTCAAATTGGATTTTCGTTGCTGTTCCCACATCACGTTAATTGCTGTTGTTTCTGGTTTGCACTGAGGCTGATGAGAAGCAAATCTTCCCCTGAGCAGCTCCTTCTTGCAGCAGGCTCAGTCAAAAAAATCCCAGAAACTAACATAAAACATTTCTCCCTTCTTCTTTATCTATAGCAAGGGTTTTCTCTTTGCTTTTGCTCCATTGCTTAGAAAAACCAGAAGAATGTCCATGTCTTTACTCAGCTTCATCAAATACAAGCACTCCTCATCCCAGAAGAGATTCAGTCTTGTCACCATTCTCTCTTGGCTCCCAGCCTCACATCCTAGCACCATGCCATTGTGGTTTGTTCAGGTGTCTATCTACCTGCCTTCCTGTGGTCAGTGTTAAGACTTGGCCTGAAAAAACTGGTTGGAAAATGTAAGGTACTTGAGGGGCAGGGGAGCTCGAAGAGAGGACACAATGAAAATGCAGGTTCTACTGTCTGAAGGTAGACTCAAAATGCAGTGTGCAGAGGTCAGGGAGGCAGGGCTGAAAAAGAAAACACGCCCAGGTAAGAGAAGCAGTCCAGCTATAGCAACATGGGGCTTCACAGAGGAGCAATTTACTCTGCTTCCCAGGATGTTACAGTGCTTAGAAAACAACTCAGCATGATCCAGTGAGATGAACAAGATCCTTGGCTCAGGAATGTTAATAGAAACAGCAAATGTGGTCTTCTTTTTTTCCTTTAAGAGTGAGAAAGAGGGAGACGAGGAAGATTGTGAGAGAGAAATCCCTGAAACTTGATAGGAAGCTCTTCTAGAAACAAAAGAGGGTAGAAGCAGAGTGGATGTGGATGCGTGGGCTGCAAAGCGGGGCCTCGGTGTCAGGGAGCACTACAAAGGAAACCCAAGCCTGGGAACTCTGTCCAGGGATTCCAGTGACTCAGATTTCTTTGTTATTTTATGACACAAGATGTAAAGAAGTGTAGGCTGGGAAAATACTGTGCTGTGAACTTTACCCGGTTTTCCTCTTTGAGTGTTTCAGCTTCATGGACCTGATCAATTTGTTCAAAGCTTTACACTGTTTAGTGCTCAGTAAGTTTTTTAAGACAATCTCAAGCATGGCATATGAGCTCTAAAGCAAAGTAACCTTAGTTAGTAATCTTAAAATCACTGGTCTTTATATGCGCTTTGCAAATCAGAAATAATTAGGAATGACCCACTCATGTCCTTCGTTCACAAGCTTAAGAGTTGTGAAGCACTTATGTCACAGGTCTTTCCTACAAAATAATACACTTAGCTGGGTAACCTCCAGAGACACAGGAAATGTCTGTCCTTTTCTGCCCCTTTTACAAGGAGATTTCTCCATAGGACAAAGCAAATGGACTTCAATTATCTGAGGGAATGAGAGGGAGCACAGATTTTGCTCTTTTGTTGTGTACCTGTAGTTCCACTCATTTCAGCAAACGTCTGTAGCTGAAGAGTGTGTACGTGGCTGATGTAGAATTTAACCCAGGCCTTTTAATTAAAGTACAAAGGCTTTAAGCTAGCTTGCAATATTTGCAGTTGGTGATTTCTTAAAGATGAAGTAACCCGCTACTTACAGGAATGCCATCTGCCCCGGGGAATCCAGTGACTCCTCTTTGTCCCTAGAGTGAAACAGCACAATTAAAATGGTGTTCTGCCCAGCATTTTGGTTATTAGCTAAAGCATTTGATATTCAAAAGTTACCACTTCTCCTTTGGGTCCAGTTATTCCTGGATATCCTCTTTCACCTTTGTGACCTTTGGGACCTTGCACTCCTGGGATCCCCATCAGTCCTGGTGGTCCAGTGAATCCCTGTGATCCAAGAAGTCCTGGCTGGCCCTGATAAAAGCAACAAAACAGCATTTACATAGGAACAGTTGTGATGCATGAAGCTGGATAAGTTACCACTGCTGCAACTGAGTCAATCTCTCAAGGAAAAAATAAACACAGAATTTCTTTCCATCTCGGTAGGTCAGGCTCTTTGACAAAATCATCTGGAAAAAGAGAAACTCCAGCAGCAGTGACTATATTGCACCTGTGGTCACAAAATTAACACATGGATATTAGCATTCAAATCAATAGTCACTACTTCAGTATTTATGGCCACTCTACAAAAAAAATGTTTTCTTTGGAATGAGGTTTCTCAAGAGATTCTCCTACAATATAACGTATGGTGCTCCACACAAGTAAAATATGCTTAACTGTGAAATTTGCTTACTGGCCATATTTATTACAAGTGGAGTCTGATATTTAATGGCAGGAATTTCTGCCTCTTTAGTGATGATATTTCTATTCAGCAGTGGAGCCTGAAAGTGATGGGACATGCATGGATCCTCACAGGTTGAAGAGCTGCACACAGGGCACCCTGGTCATTCTCCCTTCCAGCGCTGGTTCGGCTCTTCAGGCCACTTCAACCATTGTTTAAAAATAATCCCTGTTGGCTGCCAGCATGACAAGGCTCAAAAGGGGAAAAAACAATTTTGAAATGACACAATGGTGGTTTAAGTAATGGATTGTGACAGTATGTCTGAGATCTGTGAACTGAAGTATTTGAATATCATGCCAGACGTAGCGTCACTGAAGGCACATGTGTTTTGCATGTACTCACTGCACTAATGACATTAATACTAAATTCCTGCAATCCTTTCTGGAGAAATATGCTTTAAATGGGGCAAAGCACCATTTACCAAGACATTCAAATTAAGTCAAATCTAATGAAAGTTGTTTTTAAAAGGCAATTAGATTTTCTTCACAGACCAGGCTGCAACAGCATCAGTATCTCACAAAGCAAGAACTACAGCAAACCATGAACAAACACATAAATATTTATATAAAAAAGCTGATAAAAATACTACCTTGTTTTAGTATAAAATACTTACAATCTTGCCCATGCCTTCAAAGAAAGAGCTAGAAGATGAATGCAATTCCTGTTCAAAAATTCCACTTCATTTAATGCCATTGAAGTGGAAAGAGGGCAGTGCGGATACTTGAAAAAATGAACCTAAAGGTACCCTAATTTCTTTGGATCAGGAAGGTGTAGCAAAGATGCTGAGCAATGCCTTGCTGATATTAGGCAAAATTTATTTTAGTCTCATAGGTCCATTTGTGGTACACTTTAAAAACTTCATAGTCAACAACTGTCTAAAATAAACATTTATCTGTGCTATAGCTATCTTTATACTACATATCCCAAACCAACACTATGACTGAAACACAGCTTACTCGTAGCTTTAACAACAAATCAATTTTCCACACTGCTTTCATGTAAAATGGTTGTCACAACACTTGGTTTTATATTTTAAATCTTATTGTATGATATCATATGAGTCCATATTGAGAAGCTGACACAGCCAAAGTACAGAACTCAGTGCAAGTCTCCTTTTTTTGGAAGAAGACTAGGAATGAACCAATATCAAGGCTGAATTAGATGGAGTTCCTTGGGACAAGCCACCAGGATGGATCTTGTACAGTATGGATCTTTTGCTCTACTGTTATGATTGATTCAACAAGACTGATGGCTTAGGAGCATTGCCAAAGGACACCATGAATTTAAGTGTTTCAGCTGTCAGTGTGAAAGAGAATTCCCTCTGCTTACAACGAAACCCAACTTTATACAGCATCCCTACTATTAAACCAAATCTGCCCATGTGGGTTCTTAGGTGCTAGGAGGCCAGTGTCTTTAAAGATTAACTAAGAAGGAACAAAGATTGCGTGAATATATCTAAAACATAAAAGAACTCATGTTGGCAGGAGGCATATGCATCTGAACAAGCAGCTGCTCATTTCCTTATGCCAGGGACAGCTGGCTACTACAGATACATCTACCTCCACGGCACTAGTTTTTAGTTCTTTTCAAACACAGCGAATCTCAAAAAGTGGTTCTGTGGAGGTGCAGATCACAGTAGACATATTTTCTGAGTTGCGTGACTCAAGTGGAAAGATGCTGATTAAAAGCACTAGAATAATGACTTAAATCTGAACCAGAATTTTTCAGTGTGAGTCCCAAGATCAGGAAAAAGTTCTTTCTTAGGCCACATTTTCTCCACTTTTCTTACCTACTATAGCTCAAAATTTAAGTATATAGGAATTGAGAGGATACATATGAGCATGCCCCATGAAACTGCCTATTTAGGGACATAGACATTTCCTTCATTAAAAAAATGTAGTCTGTGATCTTTCTGTTTGTTTGGGTTCTTTTGAAAGAGCAGTATAAATTCTTATACATAAGAATATCAATCAAAAATATTTCATTTTACTATAAAGCCTTAAAACCTCATTAAATGCTTAAGGTAGTTTGTTTTTCCTCATGCACCCAAATCTAGAAAGGAACCTTTAAAAACGTTCAAAAAGGATAGAAACAGATCCCATACATCTGCAAAGAACACAGAAAAATTATTCAAATTCATTTGTAGAGATTTGAGTTGGCTCCAGTTGCATTTAATTTCTGAAAATGAATGTTTCAGTTGCTTCTGCAAAGGAATACATGGATTCTGTGCACTGAAAATGCCACTTCATTTTTGGAGTACCTGAAAGCCAAAATAAATAAATTCCAAAACCCACTCATCCTCCTGAGATAAGCAAACCATTTCTTTAGTACCCCTCTACATCCCTTTAGTAGGCAGCTGTCTGGAGGCAGAACACATGTAAAACTTTTCACCGCAGTTTCTGATCAAAGGCTGGTTATGATCAGAATTGTCAAATCTGTGCCTGGCTTTCTATAGGGACCATGCAGAGCTGTACAGTTCAAAGGTGGTATGCCATGGACCATGGTTACCTCTCTAACTCGTACATCAGATGCCACTCTCCCACTTCCAGTCCCACTCTCCTACCTAGTGTGGAGGAAGAAATAAACAAGGAATGGAAAACAAGTAAGAGGGCTGGGCATCAGCACCCCTTCCCTATGCTTTCCTGGTAATTATCTGGTCATTTGTTTGTTGAGGAATATAAGTTATTTAATATTGTTTGCAATAAAGATAAGAGAATAGATCCATATGGGACTAGTTTAACATGAGGCTAGGGTCAGAGATGGGGAAATACTTAATATCATGACAATGTTTGTGTAATTCTTCACCAATTAGTACCTTGGCTTGTTAACTGAATTAACTTTGTTAACCTTTGTTAACTCAGACTTGTCAGCTTTAACCCTGCTTTCTTTATCTTAGATCTTTTGTTGAACAACTATGTCCCCTTTTCATTAGCAAGTGACCTAAGAACATTCTCTCTTTGGCAAAGGTCACTGAGGAGATGCAAGCAAAGACAATAAGTTTGAAAGGTTCAGTCAAATAAAGCACAACTCAATTATTAGTCCCGAACACCCCTGTGTGACACATGCCACACATGGTACTACTCTGCCTGTGCTCCTGGAGGGTCAGAAATCCTAGAAAATTCTCCAAAGCTGTAAAATTGTGCCTGACTTAAAATTTTCAGGTCTTAAAAAAAAAAAAAAAAA
>WEIT01005741.1:131827-195478 GCA_013389985.1 Dryoscopus gambensis
TCATAAAAAATTCTGGGGTTTAAAAAAAAAAAAAAAAAAGGCAAGCCATGGGAAACATACCATCCCTGTCATATTTTAGAAAACTCATGAAGTACTTCCTCTTGAACACGCTCTGGCCCACATTGCCCTTTCCATTTCACTGAGGTGAACTGGACCTCTTCCCTAATCCAGAGCATGGCACCATTTCTCCATGTCACCCACCAGGGGACTTACAGGCCAGTGCTAAGAGGTTCACTGAAGAGTGTGCGGAATGCCACAGCCAGCACCTCTGAGAGAGAGCATAAAAAGAAGAGCAGAAAGTGTGCTGATGGAATATCTTGAAGACTCACACCAAGTTCTTTCATTGTTTTTATACAAAACTTCTGCAAGTGTTTAGTTGAATTACAAAGCTCCCTGTGTCAGGATATACATCTAGATAGGCAGTCCCTGCTTTGCTCTTCCTGCAACTTTAGCTGACTGGAAGAGGTCTCGCAAAACTCTTGTGCCCAGCCCACAGAGATATTGTGCAAAAACTATTTACAGAGAGGAGCAAAGGCTGGAAATTAGAAAGCCTGGAGGAAATATCCCTAGAAAATATTTGCCATGTTATACGTACATTGTCACTTGTCCAGGGACATGCATGAAAGAAAATGCTGCCAAGGTTGCGACTGATTTTAATAACTACATTTTGCAATTAAGTACTATTGGACGTAAGAAGATCCTGATCAGACTTTTAAATTTGTACTTAATGTTCATGTTTTGCAGCTTGAACTTTGATTTCCAGTTCTTTTATGATCATTCAGATGAAAGAGATATGTTGCAATACTTTCTTCCTTTTAATTTACTGTTAAATTTACAGTGTGGAAACAAAATTGACAGAGGAGGGTGTGCTAATTTTGAGAGCAACCAAATGTTTGATGTGCTATACAAACAAAGATGCAATAAATGACACAACCTGCTCCAAAGGTTTTAAAACAGAGGAATCATGAATTGCTGAAATCCACCTACCAGGGTGGAGATACAAAGATTGGAAAAAACTGTTGATTTGCAATAAAGAGGAGACAGAATCCAAGTTTCTACAGAGCTTCCCAGCCATTGCGCCCATTTCTCCATGTTTCATTACAGACAGCCATTTTGCAATTGCTTCTGGTACATGGAATGTGATGATTCAGTATTCCCCACACGAAAACGAGCCTTGTAGACCATCGTTTCTTTTAACAGTGGACAAAAAGAAAGGAAGTTAATTCCCTGACATTTTAAAAAGGTCATTGGTGAAAGGACAAGTTCATTTCCTGCGGGAAGGATGATCTGACCATGACAGACAAGCTGGAGCTGGGATTTTTTGTAAGAGCTCTTAGTCTGGAACGGTCCCTGTAAGAACAGATGGGGAAAGGACGTGACAGCAAGGACCTCAGTGCACTCCTACTCAGTGAGACCAGCAAGCGGAACAGAAAGCAACTCACCAGGGAATAAAATAATTTATAGGGAAAATGAGCAACTTTTGAGCTGACTAAAGTGCTAACCCAAGAAAAGACATCCCCCCAGGCACACAAGAAAGAAACAGAAAAGTTTTTAAATGTAATGCTGCCAAAAGGTGGAAAACTGGCTGTGAATGTAGGGAATTTGGGATTCTTTCAGGTGGTTTTAATGGATGTAGTGCACTAAAGCAATCACTGACTTGAAATAAAAAATATATGATCTTAGTGCTCCCACCACCCCCAAAAATATAAACGACAAGGAAGAACCTCAAGAACCCTTCTGTGGCACACAGAGTCAGAATACAATGGGCATATCACCTGGCATTTCTGATGGAGCATAAATCCAGGAGGTTATCTAGGAGTTTATGGATTAAATGTACTAGAGTGGAATATGTAGGAGAAAGGTTTGGGGTTCAGCTCCATGAAGCGCACACTTCGTCAGAAATACCTGACCTATGGGGTTGCACCTCTTTGGGCTGAGGGGCAGAGAAAAGCAGACCACACGGAGCACCTGCTGCCATGGCATGGTTTGACTCAGCAGCTGCTTCTGGCAGCACTGGACTGCCCAGTATGGACAGACTTCCAGAGATCTCCAGACACTGATGAGTACAACATCTACCATGACACAGAAGAAACTGGAACATTTCGGTACCTTATATCAATACGTTGTATATTGATGATGTAGTTTATGGTTCCATCCACCTCGGCAACTCAAGAGTTTTGTTTAAGCAAAATTTAAACACTTATTTAATTTCACCTAGGAAGAATAGGTCAAAACAATCCATGGAAGGGTAGAAAATACAAATACACAGGGCAAAACACAACCAATTCTAAGCACTGGAGAGAAAGATCATCTGAGAGAAAAAATCCTGAAGTCTGTGCAGGCTTGGTTGTTACTCATATTAGCATGTTAATTTCTTCCTGCGTCTTCAGGACTGTAAAAATGGCTACTTTCTAAAAAACAGATGCCTTGGAACAGTTTGCAGAGAGCACTCAGAAGCTCCTCACTAGATGGCACCAGCCATTGCTGCTGCACAAAGCCCCCACCACTGCACGTGCAGCATTCCATACCATGGTACAACCTTCAGGAAATCTGATAAGGAGTTCAGATAGGGTCAAACCATCCTTGAGAGAGGTCTAAGGCAACAAAGGCAGTAGGTTTCTGGCAAAATGTCTGTCAGTGAGATAGCTGGGAAAGTGCAAATGAAATGGGATGAAATGCATCATGCAACTGAGCAGCATGGCTGCCTGAAGTGTAAGTGTTCCGTCATTCAACCTTTATTTTGTGTAGTAGACAAACTTGATCTTCTATGAGAAATGAGAAAAACTTATTGTCTCACTTCTTCAATGGATTGTTAAATTTACATTTACTGTCACAGGCCTGAAAATTCTCAAATTTATCTTCTGAATCTGTATTTTTAGTGTAGTCAGAGACTGAAACAGTTCATGCCTCAAACATTAATATAAACTTTTGCTCATTAGAACAAAAACTGCATAAAGAAGCTACAACTAAAGAAGCCTCCCTGAAGATACCTGACTGGGGCTTTGGACTGTAAGTTAAACCACTAAGATTGGATAAAGGGAAACCCAATCTTTAATCGGCTCAGACCCAGAAAAAAACAAGGCTGAAAAAGAAAAATGTGTCCACAAGAAAGCCAAACACAGCAAAGATTCTTCCTTGGCTCAGTTTGGGCTGGGGGAGACCACAGCCCACAGAAGCCAGGTTTACAAAGACTCCCTCTTGCCCCCTCCAAAATGAGGCAGGAAGGGGAGGAGGTTTTGGGTGCAACCTCTGCTCAGAGGCAGTGAACACCCATCCTCCCATGACACAAACTGGCCCAGCTGTGGAACCCCCTACCCCATAGGCCACATCCATGGGACATTTACGTGAGAGACAGCTGAGGGGGTGTCATAATCCATCAAAGACCCTCCAAAGTGCCCCCCAGAGTCATTCCTGAAGCCTTGCACCACAGGACTGCATGTGATGCAACAAACCCAGAGTCTGTTGTAAGAGACAATGGCAAACTCTCCCCTCCCTGCCCCCCAGGAGGTGCCTGGGCTTTCCCACCTGGCCTGAGTGTTTATTAACCCATTGAATTCTATCCTTTCTGGGGGGACCTTCACCACCAAGAAGACCAGCTGTAGAGGACCAATGGAGCATTGATGGACCCACGGAGTGGTGATATTTTCCTTATTCTGTCTCTGTCATCCTCTTTCTGTCCCCCCCCACCTATCTTCTCTTTCTTTCTTTTTCTTTCTCTGTCTGTCTGTCTCATATTTACTATCAAATTAAACCCATACTATTGTCACTGGCATATGGTCTTGTTTACACCTTAATTCGGGCAGAGGCATCTCTAAGAACTTTAAAAACCGGATCTTGACAAGTGTAGGGCTGGCATTAACTTCTGGCACCACACTGATACCGAAAGGGGAGCCTTATTCTGATATTTCAGACATTTGGTAACAACATGGTTACCAGTGCACCATGGTACCAGGAAGAGATAGACTTCTCTTGTCTAATTAGAATATTGATAAGCAAATCAAACGAACCTTTCTCTTGTGCTTTAAGATGTGTGATATTCAATTCTTAAACACAGAATAGCACTGAAAGAGTCAGCAGGCTTTAACATAAAAGTACATAACTAATGGTGATTTCTACTTTTTTTTTCTGTTTTGCTACTTTAGAGGAGGTTATTTAGCTGAGTTTCACATTCCAGCTCTTATTCTCAGAAAAGACTTCCCTTCTCATTTGTTAAAAACCTTTTTTTATTTATAACAAAAGTAAACAAAAAAATTATAAAGTTTGTTAAAAATAACTAAAAAATGAGGCTAGTTCAGCCTTGTGGCATGGTAACAATCTGCTGTTCTTTTAACTACATTGTCTGGACATACGACATTTTCTCTCAGGACAGTGGTGACCAAATGACATTAACATTAATTCCAGAGCAGTGATTCAGCTTGCAGAAGGGTGGATTTCTTTTTTTTTTTTCATTAAGGAAGGAGTACACATTAAATCTTCACAAAAAAGGAACTATGAAAGCATTCTCTTTACCAGAAGCCACATCCCTTTTCTGTACTCAGTAATGAAATAAGTTTGTACTGTTTTCTGTTCCCACGGTTTGATCTAATTTGTGATCTTCCAGAAAGCTGCTATGTCACCCAAGAAGATAAAACATGTGCAAAAGTAAATATATGCTGGAATGTAGGTCAAGAACTCAAAAGAACCAGTTAATAGTTTCTTCATGTCACAAAGTACACAGGAGTAAATGTCAGAAATGCTTTCCGTGCTTTGCAGTGCTTCTGTAGCAAGAACATTACTGGGACCACAGCAATGGTCTCTCAAAGAAAAGCATCAGAAAGGGCAAGTCTAGACAAAACCGCACAAGGATTTCCATACTAAACCTTCAAAAGGTTATTGCATAGAGGAAAGGAGATGTAGGTGGACAAGATGTCGGAAAGAAGCATCGGGCAGAGGCAAAGGGTGGTTTTGTTTGCAGACTCAGTAAGGGGATATCTCTGAAAGTACAAAGCAGAATCCCTGCTGAAGTATGGCTGCACAGAAAAACTAGGAAATTTAGGATCAGAATTAAGACATATATTAGCAAATATATATCTCTCTTGTGAGCATGATTTACTGAATTATGTGAGAAGACTTGGAATGACTTGAAAGATACAGAATTTTTTTAACTATTGTATTTATTGAACAGATATAGACATTTATCTACATGCAGTGTAATCATCAAAAGCTCCCATCAGGTGCAGCCGATATCTCACGGCATGATATCCTAATGCAGATATTCAAACTAAGTAGAACAAATTCTTCTTAAGTGTCTATAAAAGGGGCCCAGGTCTCTAGCTCAAAAGTTGACCTCACATCATTGCTTTCTAAACTGTGCAAGAAGGCAATATCTTAAAAGACCAAGTCCTGAAATTGTGGATTTAGCAGTTAGAATAAAAACTGAAATAAACTGGATTATGAAAATCATGCTGCATGAAAAAGGAGTGGGATATAAATGCAATAAATTTACTTAACTTGACAAGCAATATATAGCAGAACTGTTGCTACTGGTGGTACAAAACAGTAGGATTTTGTTGGAAGTTAGAAATATTTCAGCATAAAAGAGTAATCAGATGATAATGTTGTGTGCTCAAAAGCATATCCATTTATTCCATCTTAGACTGAGAGTGGAAGTGCAGTTATCAGAGCTACTCATTTTATGTTGGTTAAACTGAGACTACCAAGCTAAGACAACTATAAAATCAGGAAAAACCCTTACTTCAGTGTCATGTAAATACTGTCCCTTTGACTTCCAGCTAAATTCTGTATTTAAGAAAGAGGTAACTAAAGTTAAATTTGGAGACGTTACTTTGAGTGAACTTGAATGAACTTTAATGAGCTAGTGATGTTTTACAGAACACTAAAATGACATAGATTTATAGTTGTCAAATGTTCATTACTATGTAATTAATTGGAGAAGGTTAGTTTGATAGTCAACCAAAAATTTGCCAGAGAGGAAAATCACCTTGCCAAATATGCTCTTATAACCAGACAAATATCACACTGATGGGTGTGGACAAGGAGCAGGAGGAAGCAGGGAACTCCCAGTTACTCTATGACATCTGCTGTATCATGTTCGTGTAAAGGAGCAGACTTTGGTCATGGTGCCTATTAAATGTGTGATTAAGCATTTGGAGGACAGCAAATGCCTTACATGTTTTTAGCACAATGAGTATATTTATGGAGCAAAATTCTTCTCACTCAGCATGGGTTTGTGCAGGATTAAAAAGCCAAAAAATTTCCAGGGCACCATAGAATGCAGTGTGATCTTCCTACTCTGCTAGTATCTGCATCAAAATAATTTTTTTTTATTCTTTTAATTCATTCCATTCATTTTATTGCCATCATAATATTAAGATCAACTGCTTTCTGTGACTTTTAAAAAGCATACTTCACACATATTGCTAAAAACTTGGATAACACAGTTGGTTGGATAGCTGTAGGGTTGCTGCTTGGCTAACTGGGCTTCTCAAGGCAAGACAACAACCAGCACCTGCTTGAGTTAGAACATTCAGTCATAGACACAAGAGCCAATCTGCCAGCCCAATATCTTTCAAATGGCTTTCAGTGGTGTGTGGGAGTGTTCTCAAGATCCTAAAATTCAGGAAGTTCAACACAGATGTTTTCTGTCAGTAGGCGTTGGAAGCACCAATAGTAACATCTGTTCACTTTTCATATTTGTGAGAACATTTTTTTCTTCAGTCCAAAAACCATTCACTGTTGAAATTTCCAAATTGTGCAACTGGCCAAAATGTTAAGCTCATTAGGCTCCATGAGTTTAAGAGTATGTGAAAATTAAAACCCCTGCAGGAGTTCAGCCTATCGTATGCCAATTTTTCCATTCTGTGTTCTTCTGTTTAAACAAAAGCATAACTATTTTTGCGGTGGGAACAGCTATCAAAACTGACTTGATCATGCAAATAGAAGTTACTAGTGGCTGTTTTAACCATAGAAAGAATTTAATTCTCTTAGAGAGGCTGTGACTTTTTAGTAATTTGTATACTGGGATACCCTCTCCACATGGGAGCCCAGAACACATGTTTTAGCAGCATGTACAGGGGACTTAGTACAGATCCTCACACTCTGGTCATGGGAATTTACAGCTTGGGGCAGTCTCCGAGTTCCCAACAAGGCCAGATGATTGGCTCTGAACCACCAGGAAGGACAGGGGGCTTTAAGGCAGATGGGTGCAGCAATATGAAGAGTCATTGTTGATACAGAATCAGAGACATCTATTTTTTCTCCTAACCCTTCTAGACAGATGTGTCTCAAGAACAGTGGGGTGCTGTGATATCATCTGAACAGAGTTTGTACAGTTGTTTCCTCTACATGACTTCCCAGCCTTGATATATCAATGCAAATACTCTAGAAATTTCAGTAACTGGGACTCTGTTGAAACCTGCTAGTGAGTCAGCTTACAGTGAAGCCAAATCAACCCTTACGCCTTCCAGTGTATGTGGCTTGTTAACATCACAAACATTCTAACACAATCACTTTGATGGTCGTTAAGCTGGGCCTGCCTTCATAGGTTTGGTTCCAGAATCAACAAATAGTCTAAATAATCTGTAATCTATGAGAAGTCTTGCCATCTTCAGGTAGTAAACAGAAATACTCAAAATTATCAGCAGTTTTATTTTACATCATACAATTATATTCCCTACACAGATGCACAAAATGTTTTTACAAGTTGGCAGTACTAGATCAAGCTGAATGATCATCTAGGGAAGTTAAATTATTTGGGGAAAGTATTACAGCAATCAGTTATTTGGAGAACTCTCTGTGATTCTGTGAAGTTGTTATTTTTTTTTTCTTTGAAATCAGGCAGGAGAATAAAAAATATTTTCCTTTGAATCATGAATGAAATAGTTCTGTATCATCTACCTGAAAAAAAATGAATTTAACTTGTGATAACGGTCTTGGAGAGGGTCAAGGGTGGAATATAAACTTGAACAAGAAGGTTCTCCAGATCCATTACAAAATATCTAGCTTTTCTGGTATATTCAGTTTGAGGTAGCACTAATGGGGGCCAAGAGTGCCCACACATCTTCTGCAGATTCCAAAATCTCATCACTCATGGGAAAGGATGTTCTGGAGAACATCAGCAGCAGACAGTTCCACAGCTGTTCAAGGGGAAAGACTATTTATCATTTCAAATGTTGATTTCCAAAGCTACTGGAATTTTTTTGACCATTTATTGTAGGCAGTATGGGCTATGGAGTTTCTTCAGCAGAAGATCAGGATAAGAATCAGAGCAAACCATTTTGTTTGATTATAAAATCGCAGAATGGTTTGGACTGGAAGGGACCGTAAAAATCATTTAGTTCCAACCATGCTACCAAGGGCAGGAATACCTTCTGCAACACCAGACTGCACAAAGCCCCATCCAACCTGACCTTGAAAAATTCCAGAGATCTACCAGGGGCATCTACCGTCACGCTGGGCAACCTGTTCCATTGCCTCACCACCCTGACAGTAAAGAATTTCTTCCTAATATCTAATTTACCCTTGCCCTCTTTCATTTTAAAGCCAATACCACATTGTGATAAGTCCCTCTCCAGCATTTTGAAAAGCATCCTTTAGACACTGGAATGCTGCTAAAAGGTTTCCCCGGAGCCTCTTCTCCAGGCTTAATAGACCCAAGTCTCATCTTGTTCTCATAGGAGAGGTGTTTTGGCCCTCAGATCATCTCTGTGGCCCTCCTCCGGACTTGCTCCAAGAGGTCCATCTTCTTATCTTGGGGGCCCCAGAGCTGGGCACAGCACTCCAGTGTGGTTCTCACCAGAGCATAATCCAGGGGGAGAATTACTTTCCTCAACCTGCTGGTCACATCACCTGTTTTTGATCCAGCCCAGGATGTGTTGGCTTTCTGGGCTGCAAGGATGCAGTGTTGGGTCATGTTGAGCTTCTTGCCCATCAACACCCCCAACTCATTCTCCTCAGGGCTGCTCTCAATCTTGTCATCCCCCAGCCTGTATTGATTGGGCTACTATGACCCAGATGCAGCACCTTGTACGTGGCTTTGTTGAACTTCATGAGCTTTTCACACTGGATGCCATCCCTCCCCTCCAGCATGTTGACCACATCACACAGCTTGGTGTCATCAGCAAGCTTGATGAGGGTGCACTCAGTCCCACTGTCCATGCAGCTGACAAAGATGTTGAACAGTGCCGATCCCTGAGGAACATCACTCATCACTGCTTTCCACTTGGATATCGAGACATTGACTGCAACTCTATGAGTGCGTCCATCCAGCCAACTCCTTATGCACCAAGTAGTCCCTGTCAAATCCCTGTTTCTCCAGTTTGGAGACAAGGATCTTTTACTCCTTTTCATTCTGCAGATACTGAGGGAGTGAAGGCACTGCTAAATTGTAATGGCAAGTTGCTTCTACTTGAAGCATGTGCCATTAGTTTAACAGGTATTGGAGAAAATTAAGGTTGCTCTCTAACTGGTAGCAAATGCAGGTAATGTGGAGAAAAAGAGAAGCCTTCCAGACAGGGAGAAACAGTAGAGGGAGCCTATGTGTTCTATCAGAACACCAGAGAGACTGCTAAACAATTTGTCATAACTACTCATCTGGATCCCATCACCAGGGACTGGATTTGGGCTTCAGCTTGAGGGAAGTATCCTCTGTATTTCAGATTCTGATTCTAGAGTGTCTCTAATCTTTGTTAAATTAGTGCCTTCTTGGCTAAAAGACAGTCTGCTTACAGGATTAGCTGTGTCAAAGGAATCACTGATGTGCAGTGATGTGCTGTCTTTGTGAACTTAAAATGTACTTGCAGAGATGCTTCCATCAGTCTAATGGGAGAGACTGCATTTATCAACAGGGAAATTGAATTGCTGGTGGTGAAAGGTCAGACTGGTGCAGTTCGCAGGTCAACCATGACCCCAAACTTCTGCTAGGATGCCTCTCTTGCTTTATCACATCTGCTACAGGGAAGGAAGAAAGGAAGCAAGAGAGAAATGTGAAGCTTCTCCTCTTTTCCAGAACATTAATTAATGCTGGAACATCTGTACCCTAGATTTATAGGTCCTGGATCCTCCAGGTCCCTAAGAAGATCTCAACACAGAGATCTCAACACACAGAGCATCACTCTTCTGTATTTTTGACAGAGAGAGTAACAATGCACTTCTATTTATGTGGTTCCTTTGAGTTTTTGACCTTGCTCTTCCCTTTTTTCATGAAAAAATATTTCAACTTTAGTTTTCTTACTCTTTCTGCATCTGGGAGAACCTAAGGCTTTTATCTAGCTACTGAAAAGAGCCAGTGCCAGCTCTCCTGTGCAAGTGAATGCCTGTAACTTTTACTGGTTTTTTTTGGTCAAGAGATAAAGAATATTTGCTATATGAAAGCAAACAAACTCTGAGCAATAGTGTTATGGAGGCTACAGTGCTCAGTACAGACTGTGATGATGTGGATGGCTGAATGAGTCATGATGACCTGGAGACTGGTAACCCCCAAATTACCTGGGCAATAAAAACGACCAACCAAATATTACCTGCTCTAGCTGACCCTGCTTAAGTAGGTAGTTCTTAGGGCTCATAGAGCCCCTTTCCAACCTCAGCCATTCTGTGATTCAGTGAAATACAGTGATACTGATCAAATACTGTTCAAAATCCTCTTTAAGACCCTGCAATTTAGCTGCTTGCCCATTCTACTGCTTAGATTTTTTCCTCTCTGTGAAGTCTGTAGAATTTTTCTGTCTGTGTACATATTTATTCTCTCTTTTGTTTGCTGCCTTCAGATCTCTGTGTATCTAACACAAGCCATAAAGCACTCTAGTTTCTTTAGAACAGATAAAGGGAAAGGAGTCACTGACATGAGGTAGAATACTTTCTTACTGTTAAAAACACTGATAATTACAATGAACTGTTTGGTTAAGTTAGCATTATTAACAAAAGCCAAGATGCAAGTTTATAGCTGTCTGCTTGTGGATAACTACAGCTGTGTGCTTGTGGCAGACATACTTATGTATGTGTGCGGTCTCCCATATCTTTACAATTTACCTGGGTATTTACAAAAAACCCCAGCCTTCTGCTCCTGCAATGCTTTAATAACCTCATTAAAACCCTACCAGACCTATCACTCTACCAGCTCTACTGATTTATGCAGTTCTGAACCAGACTGAAGAAGTTTCTGCTGTTGTTGTTTCCACCACAGGAAGACACCAACAAGCACTACTAAGGATAAAAACCAACCTACTTTTTAATGAACACAGCCTGATATTTCCATTGCATTTTGACATGAAAAAGAGGGTGCACTTAAGGGGAGAGATTTGAAGAAAGAGTCAGTGCAAAAAATGGTGATGGAGCTATTCAGCTTCCTCTGAATATTTCTGACTTAGAGCCATACTTCTCTTCCTGCTCCCTCTGCCATCTCCAAACAAGAAACCCACAACAGATTTTCAACAGATATAGGAAAAAAAAACCAACCCAAAAATTAAATTTGTCTTAATAAGGCTGACAGAATTTTCAGATGGTAAGTTTCCAGTAACAAGGACTGAAAAAAAGAATCCATGAAAACTCATTTTTAATTATGCTGGTTTGGGTAATGCAACATTAGTTCCATAAATATTAACCCAACTGCAATGAAGAAAATCAGAAATTTGCCTATTTGCTTATTTTTTTGGTCTTGATGATTTTATCTGTCTAATTCCTACACATATTTGATACCTTTGGAAGATGAAACTAATTCTAAGAGAACACGGTTTAGTAACCCCATAGAGAGGAGGCAATTCAGGAAGAATTTTAATGAAGCATCACAGAGAAAGAATTTGAATTATTAACTATGATTGATTGCGGACAAAAAAGAAAATCAAAACTATTTCCTCCTAGCATTCAATAAAACCATTTTATTCTGAAGAAAAATATGGTTTAATATAATTTCCCAGTTAATTCTGATTATTTATAAAGACCTGACTGGACACTGAGCTATGAATGTCTTAAATTTCGAATTACCACAGAAATTCAAAGAATTTTAATTACTTTATGCAAAGTAGTTATGAGACTTCTGCAGAAGTTCCTCCTTGACTGAACTTTTCCCAATAAATTCAATTATCAGTATTCAGCAAATCTGACAAAACCCCCCGAAATGAATGTACTGTGAACGTACAGCAGAAACATTAAGGAAAATAGCTGGAAATATATTTGAAGGCATAGCAAAGTAGGCTTAGATTGCTTTTCAGCTGTTTGACTAAGCAAGATGTTATCTCACCCAATTAGTATCTTAGAGAACTGATGACCTTGTTACCCAGTTGAATATTTAATCCTTGACAACAGAAATCAGCAATGACTTGAGAAAACAGCTAAACAACAGGACACAACATTCTCCATCACACTGGGAACGTGGCTGCCTTAGACTGCCTAGACTTTCCTTCATATATAAGATACAGCTATTAATTAGTATGTTTTTAAGGAATATAGCTTTCAACTTGGAAAGATTAATGACACTACCCTGACATTATGCAGGGTTCACTTGCTTCACTATAGATGAAAAAATTAGTAGTATTAAGCAACCAGAAGTTTTAGGGAAAAAACCCAACAAACAGGGGCAAGAGATTTACTTTTACCTTAATGTTTGCCTGATATTAGGATGAAGTGTGTGAAACTACAGCCTTCTCATTCCTCAGTAGTTGTGTGCAGATACTGATGAGGGCTTGAGACTGGTCTGTGCTGAACTAAAGTGGTGTCAATTCCGTGCATCAAACTGAAGATGGGAAGCACCCATGGATGAGAACACCACCTTTCAGTCAATGCCCAGCACCTCCTCACATTCACCTCTCTGAAGTCCACGGTGAGTTCCCTTCCACCTTTGGCAGAAACACATCAGAATCCCTATCACACCTGAGGGGTGCCACAGGTCTCAGACAAGCCCTTCTGAATTGAGGTGAATTTCTGCCAGTTTGATATCTGCTAATTATTAGACTGCTTCAGCAGCAGCAATCCTTCATCACAGAGATAAACAGGACTTCTTTGATTTATGAAGAACACTAAGGAAGAGACTTGGAAAAACATTTCAGAAGACAGTTTTTGTGCAGCTGTTAACAACTTCAGGTAAGAAACGCAGAAGATATGTGTTGGGATAAAGTACGCGGTGACAAACATGTAAACACAAAAAGCCAGGTTGCGACCTAATTTCAGCCTTGTTCAGTCACAGGCTAGCTGAAGTATGGTTCCACCCTCATAATTAAAAAAACATCCTGAGATTTAAAACAACTGAAGCCACACAACAGTGGGACTTCTTGCACTGTTCCAAAGATGTGTAGTGAAAAAAATCAGTTAAATGTCTGAGATTAAATAGAAAGTATCCAAGAATCCATTTAAAATGCTTTTACATTATTAATCACTTCTTTTCCTAAATCTAATGGAGCACGTGTGTTCAGTAAAAATGCACCAGGATTCATTCCAGATTAAAAAAAGCTGATGACACAATCTGAAATTTTGGGAAATGAATTTAAAAGACTATTGAAAAGTCTGCATTCTAGGTGTAATCAATGCACGTTGCTGCACATCAGGCACATAAAATGGCAGAGATTGAAACACAACGCTCTAGCCAAGCATAACTATCAGAAGGCACCTAGCAGGCCATTTTGAGTGAGCACAAGAAAAAGAAATCTGAGGATTACTCCAGCATGTCCTCACAGCAAAGTTGACTGTCAATAGCTGATATTTTGTGGGTACACAAGAAGCTACTGAATGGAATAAGTGAGACCTGATAAATGGGGATTTCATGAGCTTCAAGATATGGTCCAAAATATGCTTGTCTTTTCAGGAAACTTTGATACTGTATTAGATGAGGTAACACAATATGATTGTCAAAGCCTCACTCAAGCTCAGCTGCCTGCAACCACACCTACTTATGTTTTTGCATGCAGTGGTTGAGTGGTGTGAGAGGTGCATGGGAAAATCTGTGAAGCAATTTCAAGTACCTCTTCTAAAGTGTTCCTATGTATCCTTCAGGAGACTTAAATGGTACAACATTGAATAATTATTAGTAATAAAGTTGGGCTATGAGCACTTCCAAAAATTGTACTTAGATATTCTTTCTCCAAAGCTTAAGTTTTGTCCTGCAGAGACAAAACTTAAGTGTCTTGCACCACTGCTATTCCTGATGCACATCGGCACGTGGAGGAGCCACCAACAGGCATTCTTGGTGGGGCTGCTGCCCTAGAAGTCACGAAGCCACTCGTCAGGCACTCCACTGCCCTGCTGCTTCAGCCTAAAAAATATTAAGTGTGAGTTACTTTTGGTTAAATTAAGCCCATGCTAGTTTCTTGGCTGAAGCTCATCAGTTCCTTTCAGGGAGAGATGGGTGTTGTGCACAGCGGCTGCTCTCCTCACTGTGCTTCTGAAGGACCACGGAAATCCAGTGAGCCAGTTGAACTCTAAAAATTAAACCAGTGATTTTTGGGGTGCCTATTTTATGGGTCTGCTCAAATGAACTTGTCCCAAACTGTCAGCTGCTTCACACGGCATCTGCCAGAAAAGTTTTTTCGGCTTTCAGAGACAGGGCATACAACAACACGGCCAACTCTGTACCACCTTCTTCTGAGTGGATTTCCTTTTCCAGGGTGGAGGGAAGAGGTGAACATAGGAGATCCTCCTTGTTGGGGGGGCTGCTGATCTGCCTTGCCTAAGGGAGTCTCACGTGACACTCTCCACTATCAGCTTTGATCATCACAAGGACTGAGAGGAATGGGGCAGCACTCAGTACTTGTATCCCTTCAATTCTCGTCAGTGCTGTCCATCTTCCCCAAGTAAAGAGCACTTTCTTTCTGCATGCTATTGATCTCCAGTAGGCTCCACAAATGTAAAAACATGAACAGCTCATGTGCAGGACTCGTGTTTTTTTACAAAGTTATGTAAAATTCACCAACTATTGGATAGATTCATTGTAATGCCCTGCATGAAGACTACAAAACTAAAAATGAACATAAATGCTGTGAAAAATGAATGTCCCAAGGATACTTGCTATCACAAATATGAAATACAGAGCTCCTTGTTTAAGTTCTCCTACACCATTCCAGTCTATTCCCTCCTCATTATATCCACAGAAAGACTATTCATTCATGATAAGCTGGTTTGATTAGTTCAGATAATTTTCCATTGCTGTTCCTTACAAGCTGCAGTCACGGCACAGAGTTTTTGAGTCACTCTCATGATCTTGTTCCAAAATATGTCTGTATTGCCCAGTGCTTAAACCCATCAAAATTTGCATGTGGTGCTATTAGTTAAATATTGAAGGTATAGCTGGAGAAATAAGGATTAGAAATTTTGCTAGTAATTATAGTCAGATGCCTGTAACAATCCTTGAGGTTTTGCCTGCTTGTTCAGTTGTTGCTCACATAGACTATCCACAACATGAGTGGGAAACTCCCGTGGGAAAAGATTCTGGAAATGACGTCCAAATGTAACACTCCATTGGTTTACATGGAGAAAATAAGCTTTTTTGGGTCAATTTACTTTGATTAAGGCATAGCAGAATAAACTGAATATAGCCCAATGAATGTTGTATCTTTTAGCACTGAAATCTACTCACTTTTGCATTATTATATATTTTTCTCATTTAAAAAAAATCTTGATAGAAAAAAACTTACTGGCAACCAATACACACATACTTGATATTTTTATCTACATTTTATTGGTAAACAAATTTATGACACATCAGTAAGTAAACAGACTGTAAAACATATCTCTAGACGAATATCAACGTAGATGGATAAACAGCCTTGAGAGAGGAGGTTTCAAAAAAAAATCTTAAGCTGTCACGTAATATTAACAGGAATACAGTGTGCCTTCCACAGCACTACTTGGAACGAAATGTTATGCCCATGGATGGTAAAGCAATGAATAAGCTGCAGTTAGTCCTGGTCATGAAGCACTGTTTGAAGGCCGAACATGAATGCCAAAAAATCTGCACAATTAAGTGCTACTAGTTCTACAGATCCCAAGCAGGCCGTATAAGAGCTTATCACTTTGCTTGCTGTAGAAAATCAAAGTGAAACACAAGCTTGACCACCACATACTTGCAATTTTTCTAGCTCTTAAAGGCTAAACAAAGCTGGGAACATGAAGCCACAGAAGCCACCCATCCTGAGGGCAGTCTGAAGAGAGTTCAGCACTGGACTTAAAACAGCTATTAAACCAGAGCTGTGTAGGATTATTTTGCTGAATGAAAACAGCAACATGTCGGAAAAGGTTCTTTGTACGGATTGATTTAAAAGATAGTGGGGAAGACAAATGGGACAGAATTCCCAATTACAAAATGGTAGTTTTAGTCAAAATGAGATAAGGTGCCAACTCTTGAGCTAGTGAGTGGGTACAGCCCTGACAGGACACATGGCAAGCTCAGGTTCAAGCCTAGAGCACAGGTGCATTGCCATGTCTGTATTTTTTCACAGAATTCACAGAATGTATGGGTTGGAAGAGACCTGCAAGATCATCGAGTCCAACCCGTGCCCTAACACCTCAACTAGATCATGGAAAATAAAAAAAATTTCGTCTCATCGAGGACGTATCAGATATTAAACTGATAAGAACAGATACTACACTTTTTCTAAAAGTGTTTTTTCATCTGAGTCTTTAAAAAAAAATTAGCTTTGCTTTATTTAGGAATAAAATGTCACAAGTCTTGAAAATATTTCAGGTCAGCAAAACTGGCTCTGTCACAGACTCTCAAAACAGTCTATGTTCTGCCATACACTACCCAAGAGCAGTCTCCTTGCTTTCATGCTGGAGAACAGCATGTTTGGATCTTGCTGTCTCTTGCTTTTTACATCTGCTATGCTGTGAATGGAATCAGTGTCACCAAGCTGGCTCTCCTGGCCTTATTCCAGCCTAAGATTTCCTCACGCTGGAGGGAATTGCTTCAGCTGCTTTTACAGAGCAACTTTAATTCCCCTTTCCTCTGCCACAGTTTACCAAAAGGGCATTGAGCAGAAATTTAATCTTCCTTTCTTTTTCATCTTCTTCCCAGCAGTGCAAATTCTTACTAATATGGCTTTGATAACCAAAGTAAAGGAGGCAACAGCTTGTGCACTCATCTTAAACCAGGTTTTTGTTGTAATTTATTTCCCCTAATCTTCATGTGAACTGAAATGTAACTGTACACACAGTATGTCAAAACTCAGATCTAGATATATTCCTTTCTGAAAGGTTTAGTGAAAAAGGAAAGGGTATTTAAAAAATAGTACAGACTGAATATAGTGCTGGAATAGGACATTCACTGGCTTGCAGCAGTGGATGCAGAAAAGGTTCCCACTGCAAAGAAGAGATTGATGGTGGAACCCTGCTAGAATAAGTTTCCTTCTGAGTCAACTTCTGGCCATTTACAATTTCTTTATGTTAAAAGCTATAATTCATAGAGTTCTCTGCCTCTCACTACACGATTTTCCAAATTTGCAATTATTTTAGCTTTCAGTACTAGCTGCCATCACTGCTATTTAAACAGTAGGTGTGTTGCAATAAATGCTTTTGCCTTGTCATCTCTGATTAACTCCACTGAGTTCAGTTACACCACCCCAGTACTAGACCAGCGCAGCTGAACTGGGAACATATTCGAGTCTAACATCTAACAGATGTGTGATGGGAAAATTTCCAACATCTCTCCTTTTTTTCTTAGAAAGCAGAAGGAAAAAACTAGTTTAACTCCAGTTTCTCAAGGCTCAGAATCTCTCAATAACAAGCTTTAGGAATAACATGGGAATGAAAGAAAGACCAGTAATATAACAAGAGGGAATGACTGCTCTGCTTAAAATACAAACTACTTCACATGCTTATTCCTATCCATATTATATAGAATCTTCCCACTGAAAGCATTCCAAGAATGTGCCATTTACTGCTAAATCAATGAAGTCAAAGAGCATGGGAATGTAGTCTGAGATCCCAGAAGAATCCATCCAGATTGTGCTATCAACAACCTGTAATGCAGTGCAAGGTTGAGACCAAGCCTAGTACTTTGTCCAAAGTCTGGCAATTTTTTTTTTAAAGGCTACAAATGCAGGCATTTACAGAGTACCATTTGTGGCTGATTGCCTTGGGAAAGTTAAGTAAAATTGGAAAACAATGCTTTCTTAATGAATATATTTTATTTTCTCTCAATCCATATGCAAGTGTTTATTGCAAACAAATTGTGTGTAAGCTGTTCTAATATAACCCCCTAAAATAAGTAATTGAAGCTTACTCTAATGCATGGCAGAAGTAGGATTTTTGCTGAGTTACTACATGTTCAGCTTTTTCACCTCATGCCTTGTCTAATATTAAGACCACAGCTTCTGCGATAAATATGATTCTTGTATAAACACATTCTTTCCAACAATATTCATCTGGCTCTTTGCGTCTAAGAGAGTATGAAACGTTACAGAGCTCTCAGCACTTCATTCTCTCTCTCATTCAGCAAGCAAAAATAAATCTTTGCTTCTTCTGTTGGTATATAATATGCAGTGCCAGGAGCTGCAAAATCCTTCCCTTTTCTAGTAGTGTCTAGGGCACTCGAGAACTCGCTGTTAGCCACAGACGTGAAGAAATGTTAAACAAAGTTGCTACTGCATAACCATCTCCTCCTAGACGAGCTCTTGCAATAGGTTTAATCCTCAGCTGCACTTGAAGAATACACTTGTTGAGATTAATGCATCACAGTCGGACTGCTTGCGTAGTTTTGTTTAGAGCGGCGTCAGCATCCCTGCAGAACCATCCAGCCATGGACAGTTGAAACACATCTCAACAGGGCAAGAAATAATGTTTTTCACATTGAATGCAGTGGAATTTCCACAGGGGACTGGGGAGATCTTGACTGCTCTTGGTCTTCAAAAGAAGTTCTTATACATGTAGGATGAAATTTAGCTCCTTTTCAGTCTGGGCTACATTTAGAGAGAAAGACCCATGCCCAGCTCCTGGATTCAGATGCTTACCTAGCCTTTTCCTTGCTGTGTATCAAGATGAGACACAGGTCCTTTTTGCCTCCTTTTTCCCCTTCCTCTGCCCCATACTCTAGTGGAAGAGCACAAAGCTCTTGAGGATGGAGGAATAGATTGTAGGGGCACTGGCACTGCAGGGCTGGCAGCAAAAAGACCTAGAGTATACTTCAAATTAGACACCACTCTAATGAAATGGCTGGAACCAAACAGGTACATGGAAACTACAAACAGAAATTAGGAACACTACCATTATTTCACAGCTAAAATACTGGATTAATACTCTGCAGACGTGAGCAGTTTAATTCTCAGCTCCATCATGTCTTTCGTTCTTTAACACTTGCAAAGCTCTTACAGCTGCATCAGAGGGTAAAACCTCCTTTCTTCAAGAACCATGTTTCTTCATGTTCTGCAGTGGCAAAGCTGTATCTTCTCCTCATTATTTACATCACTTTAGCAAGTAAGGTCCTCTTTTCAGATTAGAGCCAAATTTCTCTGTGAATAATGATGACAGTAAAATAGCTGCAATTCACTCCATTGCACTAATTTGTAACTGTTCATTAAAGAATTCCATGTTTATCTTTTTTATTATTTCAAATTAGAAAGAAAACTTCACTAGGATTATTTGCATGAAATTTCTTTACAACAACTAATTGTGAGAGTGATTTGTTCAGTAAAAGCTTGAGCCTTGCATGCGCACACATGAACAGGCACACACATACATGGAAAGCTCTTCATGCCTAGCCTGTAGTTATCCATTTCTGTAGAGGAGGAGAATCACAGTTCTTCCACATTTGCTCATCATCATCATCCTTATTGTGTGCTTGCTGAGCTTCACTCTCTGGAGGTCCACCTCCAGTGAGAGAAATGTGATATGTGAAGTTTTCTGTATTTAGACCTGAGAACAACTGAGAAACCCAATGTCGGCTGCACTGAGCAGCTTTTCTCTCCAGTGCCAAGTCTACAGCAGCCTTGAGAATTCATGCTCTGCATAGCAAAGGGATATGTTTCTTTATCATCTGAGTCGGTTTATTCACCACTGGCATTTGCAGAGCACAACAGTAATACCGAGACATGGCAGTGTACAGACGAAAGCCAGAACCTGATCCCCAAAGCATCCTTTCCAGAGCTACATTACTCCAACTCTAATACAGCACTTCACACAAAACCAAGGCTATATCTTTTTTTCTTTAGGAAGAATAATGCATGTTTATGGCTGAGTTCTCCATCAGTGTCTGCTTCTGACACAGGGAACTAAAAAAAAAAAAACCCTTTCCTGTTTCTTTGTCTGTGTATATCGACATGTACCAAAAGGAAGCATGTTTGGACACTATTATGCAGCTTGCTGAGAAACTATCTTAAACGTGAGGTTTCTTCTTTCCTACTAGCCATTATGGTTCCTTATCTCAGGCATTCAAACTATTTGCTAATTGCTCTCTTTTCTGTTCTGGAAATTTTTTTGTGGGGATTTTTTTTTAAAACTTTTTGTTGTTTTACAAAGTAGTTGCTATGAAAATAATAACAACTTGCAGATAGGAACATTTTTATCCATATTTTTAATACTGAGAGGCCCTGTATTTATTTTGTAGGAATGTTAACATTTCTCTGGGGATATCCTAGTAGAAAGCAGGTTGAATTTTGCTGTGAGGTTGAAATGCTGGTGAAATAAAGACTGAGTAAATCATTATGACTAATTGCTACCAGGAGTTATACTGCAGCCTGATCAATAATCATTAAAACAAGTGGAAAATAGACTCCCATCTACTTTACATTATGTAAGGTATATTAAGCATACAGGCTTCAACTATTTTTCATTGCAAGATCTAGTTCCCCTTTATCTCTTATTTTGCTCTAGCCTTAAGGAAAATCCAAACATATTCAAATATGCTTGTTATATGTTAACATATTTAGTGTGCTTTTTAGATAATCATACCCACAAAGTTGCCAATGTGGCTATAAGGGGAGAGAAAAAGAGGTGTGACCTGTATATGGGAACAAGATTGACAAGAGTAATGCAACATTGTCCTTTAGCAGGCACTAGCATTGCTTTGCTAATGCACAGCTGGAATTCACAACCAAAACATGGAGATGGAGTGGTTGTTTCTTTTAAAAAGAGGTAGATGGTATCAAAATCAACTTCTAAAATCTCCCAACAGAAACATCTTTCCATCTGCTGCTATAGTTTCTTTATCCTGAAATTGTTCTGTGGAATTTCCTGTTTACTCTCAATCTCCTAATTTATAGATCATGTCCTTCGACACCAATGGTAGAGTTTATGTAATTTCCATTCACTGAATTCCTTGATTATGTTCTTTTAGAACAAACTGTATTATTATCTTAATGTGTGTAAGTTCAGGACATTTAACATTTTTCTACCAGCTACAACTTAATTGCAAGTTTGAGCCTCATACTGACAATTGCCAGACTAAAAAAAGAATATTAAATTCAAAACACTGGAATAAAACCTACCGTGTATCCTACAGAGTGACTCTAGCATTACTTTTGAATTTCTTTATTTTATTGGTGCTTACAGTATGTATTAGTTCTATCTGAAACACCAACAAAATATAGTATTTCCTATTCAGTTACCTGAAGAATCCTCCTCTGCCTCACTTTTATGGCTGATCTCGAAATACAGCATCAGCCTGGAGCAGAGCCATCAGTGTGACAGCTGAGAGCTATAGGTGACCAATGCAGAAGGGAGAAGTTTTTAAGTACTTCTGTAATGAATTTCCCTTTCATGGAGTTGGCAGGACATACAGCCTTTCCATAGGGCAAACTTTGGGGCTCAGCACTGGCTATACAGATGCTCCTTAAGCAGCAGAGACCAGGATTCATCTCTTATCCTCCCTTTTCCTCCAGCCTCACTTCTCTTACAGAAAGGTCTTTACAGCAAGGGACAGGCACAGAAACCCTGCCTGTGCTGTCCTTCCTAGGCAGTGCTTAAGGAGGAGGACGGCTGAATCATATTTCCAACTCACAAAAGCTTGCACTTCCATCCTCAGCCCATCCAATGCCGGCAGCCTTCCTGTGGCCTGGGAAAACCAAGGAAGAGACCACTGGATCCTGGTGCACCCCACTGCTTCTGTCACTCAGGAAATCTTACAAAATCCATTTGTAGAGCAGCTTTGGAAAATTGTGAATCGGTTTGTTTATTAAAATAAGATTTATTTTGCTAAACCCTCCCTGCATTTTTTAAGTGGTTTGTTGAAAATCTTCCAAAGGTTGACTTGGGAATAAGATTCACTTCAACTTAGCAGAAACCTTCTTTTAACCAAGTACATAAGAAGCAAAGGCCATTTGCTGCTGACTGGCCAAAGTCAAGATGTGATTAAATAATCCTCATGTTCCTTTGCCCCAGCTTCTCTGCCTTCTTCCCAGAAGTAACGAGGCAGGAAAGGCCCCTTCATTCCTCTACTGACACCACTGGGAGAGGGATGGGTGCTCAGTGCGCGCAGTGAGAGCAGCTGAGATGGCACTGAGCCACCTCTTTAAGCAGCACTGGCTGCACACACTGAGTGAGCTGGGCATTGTTATACCTCACAGGCTAACCTGGCCCTCAGACAAACAAAATATTACACTGACAGCACTCCAATTCCCTCTATTTCCAACAACTTTATTCAAACAGGGAGAGGAACATAAACATGACAAGCCATTCCATGACAGCTTACTGAGAATCATGTCCACCACAATAACACTGACACAGAACAGCTTTTAAGTTACCTTCCCCTTGTGCAGCCCTGAGCCCTGCTGCATTTAGATCGATTTCCTTTACTGCCCAACTCACTGTTTGCTCCTGCTCCCACTGCTCACCTCCTCCTCTTCTGGCCTCAGTCCCAGCCATCTGCTACCAGTTCCTAGACAAATCACATCCACAAACTTCCTCCTTCTGTCTCCTTTACTGTCCACTCCCTCACTCTCCTGAAGTATCTTCACCAATTAGCCACCTGGCAAGAAGAGCATCTTCAAGTTCATTAGGTGAACATTCCTGGATAGAAAAGCACCAGTTAAAAAAGAAGGGTGGGGTTGGCATGGAATAGCCGGGGAGAAAAACAAACAGGCAGTGAAAATAGGGTAGGAAAGCAATGTACAAACTTGGGAAATTCCATGCCTGGTAGTATGGATGGCCAGCTGGGTTTCAGAAAACCTTAGAGTGAATCAAACATCCTGCCTTAATTCTACTCTATAACCTGGTCTTAAGCAAGAGCACAAAAGAAAACAACAAGAAGAAGGTGGTTGGAGTACTTTGATAAAATTTTTATGGGCTGTGAGATGCTCTAAAATCCATCACTGAAAACCATCCAGAAACACAAAGAGCTAATCCGAGATATTGCATTTTTTGTTTCAGCAGAAGAAAGTATAAACCAGACCAAAATCAAACACAGCTCATTTTCAGCAGACACTGGGTGGTAACAAGCAGTCGTGTTTTGCAAGAACAAGCCATCAAGAAGAGGAATGCATGCTACTTTTGATTTTTTTCTAAACATGGATTTGAGGTCGATAAAGGCAAATGAGCTCACCTCCCAGTAGAGATAAAATTCCACTCATACAACTGACTAGCTATAAGACAGTCCTCATCATACTAAAACTATTCCTATCAACCTCTCCTCCCGAAACCTTCCCACAACCCCCCCAACGCCACCCACAGTTCTCAGTGCACTGGAAAAGTAGTTGCTGACAAATGGGAGAGCTGTCCATCTACTGAGTTTTCCAAGTGTTATGTTTTGGCTATTTATTGGCATAGTTACATTGCAAATGAACTTCTCACTCACTGATATGTTCCAGCAAAATTTGACCTAAGCAAAGCATACCCAGTCATTTTGGCCAATTGGCAAGGGTTGATTAAGATTCCTGTTATTTTTACTTTGTTTTGACTGGCTTTGAAAAGGCAGTCCTAAACAGGCTTTTCTCACTTTCTGGAACCTTAGGGAGCCAAGGAGGTATCGTACTGTACGTGTAGAAGCTATTGTGTGTCCACACAGTGCTGTGCCATTACAGGCTGCCACTTGTACCTCCTCACTCTGATTTACTACCCAGATATGAAAACAAAATGTACCGTTGTGCAAACATTCCTTCCAAACTTTGATAAGGGAAACGATATTAAAACGCAAAGGGGCACACACAGATTTCCACAACTCCTAGTGAATGTCACATTGTTCTCATGCTCCCCACCTTTTACCAACTAGAGACTGAAGTTTCTACCACTTTTCTAGAATTATTCAGAGCCTCCTAGATGGTGAGTTTCTGACTGCAAATGGATGAAACCTTCTAGTGATGACAGAAAAGAATCGCCATCCTGACTGACAATCTCTTCAGTATTTTTTACAGACACAGTCCGTGGATTAATTCTCCATCACCTCAGACTTGTATCCTGTGGGTGTAGCTTCCACCAACAAGAATTACTTGGCAATAAATGTTCCTTTAAATACTGAGCTGCAATATTCAGATATACACACATTCATCCAACACCAGATTCAAATCTGAAGAGATGCCACAGCAACAATGTAAATTAAGAAGGAAAAGACAACTGTCTCCAAGAATCGTAGAAAAGTTTGAGTTGGAAGGAACCTTTCAGAGGTCATCTAGTCCAACTCCTAGTGACCCCTCCACAGACCTTTCTTGCTTCTGAGATTTTGAATGCTGTAGACAAGCATAAGCCATATGAAATAATCCCTATCCTCTTCTCAGCATTGATAGGCTTGTGGTCAGAGAATCTAAATTCAGTTCTGGACACTGCATCTAAACAATCAAGAAGAAAACAATAAAGAATGGTCAGTAATACAAGAAACTTTACCTACAAGTAATAAATGAATGAGTCAGCTCTCCCTACACTGCAGCAGCAAAGACCAAGTGGGGTATACTAGCACAGATACCAGCACAGGAACTTCAGATATGCTGACAAGCTTGCTGGTGGACTGTGGAATCTCCATCACTGGAGGTCTTTAGGGGAAAGTTAGACATACCTGTAGCAGAAATGGCATACCTTACAGTTTACTGGGACATAAACGAGGGGAAAAAAGCCATGTCAAATGTAGCAAGTGCTTATTCGTTGTACTCTGTACAGAGTCTCCAAGAGATCAAGGCCTCTGTGTCAGAGACACTTATATGCACACTGAGTAAAAATTTAAGACCTTGAACTGCAAAGAAGCAAAAGGGAGGGAATCGCCAATATTTTCTTTACTAGGGTTGAGAACCTCAACCTCAGTGGTATTATCCAAAAGACAAGAACCTAGTTTGCAAAAATAGTCAGTATCAAACCCTGGCTCCAAGTTCCTTTAGGTGCCTTCAACTCCCACTTAGTTATTTAGTAAGTATGATGACCAAAAATCAGCACACAATGGAGGTAACTCCTCATCAAACACTTCAAAATCTGTTTTACTATGGAGAACTGAGCTCTTGGGAGATTTACCTTACGCAACTTCCCTTCCAACATATCATGAGCCTGTGGCTAAGCCAAGAAAGGAAGCAATGTCTCCTGAGAGCTGAAGGCTACAAGCAGGAGAGCTGGAGGCTGCAGCACCTCCTGCACCTCTTTTCTGCTCGAGCACTGGCTGTGGGCACAGGTGGGACACCCATGCAATACTGACTGACCTGTCAGAAGGACATACATCTGGGCTGGCTGAACTCAGTGCTGGCTGAATCAGTTGCTGATTCATTGCAACTGGGTGACCTGAGAGCTGTGGGATCACCTGCTGCCTCCTGAGCTGGCAGTCAGTTCTCCTCAGGAGCAGGGACAGGTTGATATACTGTACATAAGAGGGAAATACTTCCTGCTTTTGTTTTTTTTGGTAGTAACTCCTCACATACGCCTATATTTTGCAAAGCAGATACTGAGGTTTTCTACTGACAAACAATGTATGTACTGAAGAACCTTGTGTCTGAACAGGCCTGAGAACTCCACAATGTAGAAAGTGCACTTCTAGTAATAAAAGGTAGTACTTACATGTTGTCTAAAGACAATACAGAAATCTAATCTCTATGGAGAAAAAATCTAAACCTATTTTGAAATCAACATTTCTGATTTTGTTTGCTAGGCATAGAACACTCTAAAGGTGAACCAGTACACTGTACTAATGACTGCTTTTCACCCTTTGTATTCTTGATCTACACAGTTCATTGAAAAAAGTTAAAAGTGCTTGATGCTAATAAACTTTGGTTGTTGGGGCTTTTTTTTTTTTTTTTGTTTTGTTTTGTTTTTCTTTTGTTGGTTCTTCATTATGACGAATACAATCTGATGGACAGGAATGGCGAACAAGATCTAGATGAGATCTAGATGAGCTCTAGATGAGACCTAGTGGAAACCACGGGTGAGATGTCCAGCTGATACTAACTAGGGTAGTTCCCTTTTCTTCTTGAAGGTGATGCTGACAGTTAGCAATTTTCCTGTAAAGAGATCTGACTACTCTCTACTGTCATCAGAGAGGCTTTAGAAGAAACATGAGTGGGCAATGGAATGGGAATGGAAGAGAAACTACCTACAGGACGTCTGACTACCACTGGTCAAAAAAAGAGGGAGACACAGTGCAACGACAGATCAGAGAGTATTTATCTTCTTTCCCTACCACGTGCCTTGGTTTTTTTTCCAGACCACAGGAAAACTACCAACAGCCACCTGTACACCTCCCAAGCCTCATTTCAAGATCCTTAGTGGATGCCAGTGGGCCTTAAATTTTGTGGCTGCTTCTCAGTTCAGGAGTGAATTCAGCAGAGGTGGGCGGTATAGCAAAGGCCACACTCACAAGTTATACAGAATTCACCTGAGTTTTGGGGCTTTTCCTTCAAGAAATCAGAGCAATCAGTTTTAGCCTAAAGGAGGAGCATGAGCTTAGTCCACAGTAACACGGAATGTCTTTCTTTTCACACTTTTTCTCACTATAACTTCTTGTTCAGCAGCACTACGCTGTGTACCCTAAAATCTGGAGAAAATCTGCCCTATTTTTGACCTGGGAGACTATAAATGAATGTAGATAATAGCAGACAACTGCATATTTTTACATGTATTACACGAAATTATAGCAATATTCTTCCTCACTGAAGTTACTTGTTCCCTTAAGCTCTTGAGACTTTTGTGCTTACTGAAAATGGTTGTGTGTGTGTGGCACTTCAATGTAATGACACAATCTGTAAATACAATAGTCTAAGTTAAATAATGCTTCCTCACAAAGTTTCAGGCACACAACTAAGGAGTTAAGTAGTTTCCATGTTTGTTTTTCCTGGATCCTGTTCTGAGACTATCTTCCATAGCTGGAAAAGGTCAACATCCTACCATTAATTCAACATTATTCCCACAAGTTTCTACAACAAAAAAAGTTTTCATAAACAAAAGCCATTTTTTAATGTAGTGCATCAAGAACTATGTTTACTTGCACTGTTATTTTGCCAGTACCTTATGGTTTAGAAAAGATAAGGCTATTAACAGAATTTAAAATACATATTTTTTGATCTTATTCCACATTGGGAATGAAAGAAAATGTTACTAAACTGTCCTCCCAACTTCCTCTCTTGAGAGGTCAGATAACTTGGCAATCTATCACTTCTGAAAAAGAAAGTATACATATGTGTATTTGAAGGAGCCAAGACATGTAAAAAAATTCTATACAATCATTCAAGATTTTCTGAACTTTGCTCTGAAAATAAATAATGCTGACATTAAGAAACCAGTTTGAAATATTTTATAGTTATTAAAGTAAAGCCCCACAAATCTTCTCATAATCAAAATGCTCAGAGGAACTTCTCCGCATTGACTTAACTCTCTTTGTTCCTATGCACTAGTTGGCAAACATGGCTCATCTGGGAAATGCACATACATTTATAGGCTTTCCATTTGTCAGCTTTCCGTAAAACTTCAAGAGTCTTCAGAAAAGCAGTACCAAAATACTCGCATGACATCTGGCTAAAATGTGAAAGGAAAAAAACACTGAAGAGAAGTGAGTTTTGTTTGTTTGGTTTTTTTCCTTCACATACAGTTTCTAACTGCAGCACCTGTTTGGATTGCTCATTTCTTCCCAATGCATATGATTCATATCCCTTGTCTCCAGAGAAACAAATGTACAAAACTGCAAATGTACAATCCAGAATATAGATTCCACTATGTCTTCTCCTCAAACTTCAAATCCAAAGTGGGAAGAATGTATTGGAATGGTGGTATCTGAATAAGAAGGTGCAGTGCATGGAATTAAATATGTGATAATCTCGAACTCTGAAACACATAAATTGTTATTATCTGTTAATCTACTTGATGTGCCTCTTCCCTATACCATGGCTTCCCAGGGCAATCAGGAGCTGATGCATTCTATCAGTTACCAGCTTTAGATGAGAAATGCTCCTGTTGAGCTTTCTGACATGAGGGTAGACATAGAAACCTGAAGAGCTGAGGCACTCTTGTCAGCCTCCTGCACTGCCCACACTGTCTGTCAGTGCTGAGTCATGGTATAGATCTGCCTTGATCTCTGGGTGCATCTCCTGGGGACCTCTTTCTTTAAAGGATTCTGTTTCCTCCCCTGCTCCACTAAGGAAAAGGATTTTGTGTCAGGGAATCAACATTTGACCTTTGTCTGACACTTGAGCAAGATACAAACCTTTGTAAAGTTTCATACACTCAGCAAAGCTTTTCATTTTCAGCAGCTGAAATGTGGGAAGATCCTGCATTTCCTTCAGAGTGTGCCCAAACCCTCACATCTCCTTTTCAGGACCAGGCTCTGGGAACACAGAGCATCTCATGCATGTGTGTCTGTGGCGTACCTTCGATGACCATTTGCACGGAGCAGCATCAGCCTCACAAACACCTGGGTGGGAGCCCACTCCCCAAAGCTGAGGAACTTCAGGGGAATCATTCCTGCAGCTCTCCTTCCAAACCAACCTGGGACAGATGGAAACTGAGACCAAGTTTTCTGCCCCTCCTCAACAAACATTCAGGCAGCATGGAGCACACTCAGGGACACACCAGGCTGGATAAAGAGGTTGGTGGAGACTGCCAGCTGGAGGTGTCTAAGAAACCAGAAGGAAGGTTTCTTTTCACTACTAGAAAATGATTGGGAATGAGAGTCAGAGAGGAAAGATGGGCCCTGGTGGCCCAGGATGATGTACCAGCACAAGAAGGGGCTGTGTTTTTGAAAATAAATGAACAAAGATGTGCAATGGGTGGAAGAGGGACTTTAGGGTCAGATAGACGTAGATAGTTACAGTTTCAGTACAAAACAGTGCATAAAGGGAAAACCAGTTGAAATAATTGTAATTTTAAACATATTTTTATACCTGATTCTGGATTACACAAGAGATGTATTACACAGGATTAATGACTGGACAAGCAGGTCAGGATTTTTTAAGTGAATTTCTGCTTCTATTCATGAGCCATTCAGCAATACCAGGGTGCTGCTGACTGCTGCCTCTTCTGAGGAAAATGCAAAGAGAAGGTGAAGAATAGGTGGTGACTGCAACTTTAATTGAAAGTAGACTCAGTAAGTCACATCAGAGGAGTAAGATGAAGTAAATTCCCTCTGAGAAGCTTTTAACAGAGCATTCACAAATGCTCTGTTAAAATTTCTAATTTCTATATTTGTTTAGCTTTCACCTAAGAGAGGAATTTTGTTTAGAGTTTTCCATTAAAAGGGCCCTATGAAAGGCTCAGGTAATCCATAGCTCAACCATTTTGAATATCAAGAGGCACTGATCTCACATCCTAAAGATTTGGGTTAAAACCTTGGAGGAAAATGTGCAAGGGGGCTATCCCTACTACCTCAACATTCAGACACATATTACCCTGACCAAAGGGAAAGGAGCAGAACACAGAAAATGGTCTTGTAATATAGGGATAAAAGTAACAGCATTCTGAAGTAGTTACATGAACACACTCCACTGCACATAACAGAAAGCAAATGTGCAGTTCATATTACTTGAGTTCCATATTCACCAGCCACAAAGCAGTAAAAATACATCTCACACTGACAGCAACAGAGGAGATTACATCACTTCAGGGACACATCTGACTCTGACTGTAAGAGAATCTGGAAGAGCACAAGTGTCAGGCTAAAAGCTGGTAAGAGCCAACAGAGCATTACAAGCACCACGGCACCACACAAAGGCACATGCTCTGGACATAGACTAAACTGGCCCCAGTTTCAGGGTGATAAACAAAGCAGGGGATTGTTCCACAGCCCCCATCAGAATTTATTCTTAGCAATGTCATCTGCCTGAATATTCAGAAGTCAGATAGGAAGTAAATGAAATTCATCAGTCATCAGCTGGCTGATGCTCCTGCATCCTGGAGTGTTTACGAGTTGTGCAACATTTCCTCTCCCAGGGAAAGAAGTACTTGTTACAAGTATGAAATGCTTTTTCTTCAGTCACTAGTTCTTAACAGCAGTTTCTTGCTGAGGTTTTCTTTGCTTTGTTTCTGCTTACCTCATGACACTTTAGTATCTAAATATTAGTGTTTTGTTTGCTTTTGTTTGGTTTACATATCGCTATGTACATTCCTACAATTTTTCTTTCTGACTACCATCCTCTTCTCCTTCTACCCCATCCTAACCAACTCAAGGAAATTTCTGCTTGTTCTGTGATTACACCAAAAGATTTGTGCCCAGGGAAGGAGGCACTTCTAGGAAGGAAATCTTGATAATATTTTGCTTTGGAGAGTAGTAGATTAGTATCTCCAGACGGTTTTATCTCAATTCTCCCCTGACAGTCAAATTAAAGCAAAGATGGCTGTTTCCTATTTCCATTACAAGAAACTGAAAGGTTCTCACAGAAGACTAAGATGGAAGCTTAAGCATTTCCCTCCTGGACCCTCTGGAATGTCTTCGTTACTGCTGCAGTTTTGATTTAAAACACCTGGGTCTTCCCCGGTCAAACACAATGTAGTTTGCCTGTGATGCTTCTGCTTTCTTACAAAACACACTTGAGCCTCTCATGAATTCTTAGATGCTTAGTAAGGTCTTAAAAAGCCAAAGCTTACTTCTTGACAAATTTCAGTTCTGAAAGCTAATCAGACTAGCAGCCAGAATAAGTGACCAAACTAGAAATGTCCTTTTTGTAGGACTTCAACCAAATTGTGTCTGGTGGCAATAGCTGCAGTCTATTGGGCAAGCACACAGCTGGGGTGGGATATATCCCACAACTTATATATGGGCCTGCAGTTAAAGAGATAAATTTGTAACACGTGCATAAAGGGGATCATACACTTATTTAAAGACACAGGTTAACTGATAGAGGTTACAAGATCCTAGAAATTACTTGCTTTTGTAAAGAGGGAATTTTGAGGAAGTTTTTCCTTGAACTAAATGCCTAGTTAAGTTTGACCTGTATTTCACTTCATGACAAGAATAGATTATAATACTTGAGACAACATGAGCTGAACAATCTTTTTTCTAAAAACTGTGGTGTATGTTTGAATAAACAAACTGCAGGAATAGATGAACAATTATAAACTGATACTAGGCATTGAATTTCATTATAGGAATGCTCTGAACTGAATTGAAAATGAAATAGTACTCCACTGGGTATGAATAGCAGCCATGCAGCCTCTAACTGCAGACATTTCCTGAGATCTTCAACAGAATTTGGTTTAGAGAATTGGGAATATATATTAAAAAATAGAGTATGAAAGAGCTCTTCTTGAAGCAAAGGAATCACAAGTGGCTGTAACAGTGTTCCAATGACTGTAAATACACGACACAGCAGTATGTTTATCCCACAAAAATGAAAAGGACTCCTGTTGATTTAGTACACAGAGGCAGGAACACATTTAGCTTTACAATTACGCCTCATTGCAAGGAGGGTTTATTTAGCCAGTTGGTGTTCTGATTGACACCATACAAAATGTGTTTGAAGTCGTTTAAGTTACACAACATACATAAAACAGGACAGTTCTCTGTCTAGGACTAAGAATAGGTAGAGAAGGAAAATCCTTACAGGGAAAAAGCAGAACACATTGTCTGTGAGGGAAAGAGTAAACAACAGCCCAAACTGCAGCTGTGTAAATGCACCAAGCCACAGACTCGGCTGACAATATGATGTGTATATTTATACCAGAGTGTCGGGGCTTTTTAAAAAAAAGTATGCTTACTGAGAATGGTATTTAATGCGTGTTCAGTTTTGGTAAACATGAGTTGCCAAACTGTCATGCTTAGGCAGGACACGCTGAAAACATTTAGAGGATTTTTGCTGTTTAAATGTATACATGACTCACACAATTAGTATTGTCTACCAAAAAAATTATTATTTAATAAAACTATTATTGTGGCAGCAAAGTATACCCATCTTTGATGGCTATTTGTGGGGGGCCAGTGGCCCCATAGCACAAGAAAACAAGGGAGTCCATTGGTGGGACTGTCCCCAGGGATAGGAATCCTCCCCAGGTTATGGCGACAGAAAAGGCCTCTCCCAGCATGCTTTGTTTCATTATGTTAATATACCCCAGTTCTGCTTCCCCAGTTGGCTCATTGGCCTCCCTGCCCCCTTATACCTATATGTCTCTGCCCTAGAAACTTCTCCCTTCCCCACTCTCCGACTGGCCCTTGCCACTCCTTCAGAGTTTCCCCATTGGCTCCTGTACCCCAGCCCATGCCCTCAGACCATTGGTCCCTGATGCTTTCCCGCCCCCATATATAACCTTGGACCCTCCATAGTTCTGGGTCTTTTTGTCAATGGAAACCTTCACGCACGTGACTGAATAAACCTGTGCCATGGAACTCTATATGGAGACCCTTCCTGTCTCTTTGCTGTCGACTTGTCGAAGAAGCTATCCGGTGTGGGTGTGTGTGTGAGTGTAGTGGCTTGCTGAGGGGCTTTCTGCTGGAGACGCTTTCGGGAGGTCATAGCACCCCACCAGAGCACCCTGTTATGACAGCTATATATGTGCTTTGCCAGAGAGGGTGACTCTCCTGTGGTAACAGAGTCATATGTCCCTCCAGCAAGGACTGGACATCCTGAGGAGAGAGATGCAGGGGGCAGGAGGGTCTCCATCCCCTGAGGGGGAGCACCCCCACCCCTCTGCATGCTTCTTGTTCTGCACACCACGTACTGCAGTGGGGCATGGGCTGAAGCGTCCTGCTGAGCTGTCAGTGTTGGCACCTTGGAGCAGTGTCAGGGTCACTGGCAGGGGTAGCCCAAGGATACCCTGTTTCTTCCCATGGGTGCTTCCTCATCAAGCGACCCCATCTCCCTTGGCCTTGGTGGTAGTCATGGATACAGACTAGCCCCAACAGACCTATTTTCCACTTCCCATGTATCCGGAATAGCTCAGGCATCTTTAGAGGCATGACACAGGAGGATGTTGGCTTGGGACAGGAAAAGCAAGCCTGTTCTCTAGTTCACTTGACGAAGGTTGCCACTGCAGACCAGGCCCTGGAGATGCTTGATCCCAAGGAGTTGCCCTGAACCTTTAACAACATCACTCCAACACATACCATTCCCTTCTCAAGAGATGCTTGAGCCATTGTGCCAGATTGAAAATATGCCTCTACATGCCTGACAGGCCCTGAGAAAATAGAGATGCAGGGGTGAGCAGCTCCCTGCTGAGACACTGACTGTGGCTCAGTGCATGGACCCATCCATGATCTTGGGTCTACAGGTCTACATGGTCTACTTACCCTCCTCTGCATTTTTACCTGAAGGCACAAGAACAGCTCATTTTTTAAGCAGAACTTTCTACGGTGGCCAAAGCTATATCAGTGATGACACTTTTCACATGGCTTTACAATTCACTAAGCAGTTGTCTTTGACATGGTTTCTCTTAGGCTGCTCTGCTGTTTTCCTGGGGGGGAGGGGGGGTGTGTAGTACTTTTCTCCCATCTCCTTTGATGATAAAACTCTATTCTCCCTTGAGAAAGTTGTCTGGTCTTTCCCCCTCCTCCGTTGTGCTGAACCCTGGATCTCTCCATCAACTTCTCTAATTTTAATGCTGTTGTTTAACTGGATAATCTGACTTCTTCCATTTTACATTTATATTTCATAGCACATCTGCAGCATTTGAGAGTTCACTGCATGGATGTTTCAAACCACACCATAGTATCTTGGCAGTTACACATGACTTCAGAGATTTTATACACATATATCTGACGTACAGAGGAAGTAATTAAACCATATGGATCTCTCCTATACAGTAGGAAGCACAACACAAATCTTTTCACTTGATTTATTATAACCTTATGTCATTTAGCAAAACCAACTCTGCAACTGTTTGAAGGAGAGAAGCCAGCTGAGGAGAGGGAGGACCCGTATGGGGAGCTGCGGCTCAGGCAATCCTGAGCAGCTTTACGTGCCTGTACAGGGCAGTCAAGACCTGGCTGGCAGCACCAGGTATGAGGCAGCAGAGCACAGCAGAGCACAAACTCTGCAGTTTGGTTTGTGAGGTGTTGTAACAATAAGAAGAACAAATGGATCTGTCCTCAGCCTGTACATTCATCTCTGCCTCTGCTCCAGTGGCAGGGGCTAAGGATGAGGAGCTGCACGGGACAGCAACAGTAACATCCTTGTCACACAGGGAGCCCACCCCTACTCTATCCTGCAGCCTTGCTCTGTGAAGGGGAGTTGAAGGACAAGACTGGGCTCATGCAACCCAGCTTGTCCTGTCTACAGGGCCACAGGGCACACTGATGGTGGGGGAATGGTCCCATGGTGTGAGGTCCCTAGCAAATACACATCAAGTAAAGTAAAAACTGTGAAAAAGGGTGCAAGATAGTTTTACACTGCATTTGCATGCAAAGCACGTGGAGGGGTGTGCTCTGTAATGGGCAAGGGGGTTAGTCTCCCAGTGGTAAAGGATACTCTGTAGCAGCAGCACAGTCACATTTGAACTGAAGTTTCCTCTGGAAAAAACCATTTTATCCATAAATCTGCATGCCAATGCATACCCTCATTAAGTACTGGAATAATGAATATACATGGCTCCGACACCCACAGTGTCGTGTGGTGCTTTTGAGCCCTTTGCTGCTGGAGTCCCTGTCTACTGGAAAGAAGCTGTCACTATGCCCCTCTGCATGATGCTACCTCTGCCACAAACCTGGAAGTGTTAGCAATGCTTTTGGCACTGTACAAAGAGCCACATGCAAACAGCTGCTGCCCAAGGAGCTCACATCCTAACACAGACAAGCCCAGACAGCTGTGAAGGCCAGGCATCCTGCATGGCAGGAGGAAGAGCTCATCTCAGAACCAGCTTCTCTCATTCCTCTTCCAGGCTATCAAGAAAGGAAGTCCCTTGTAGGAAGCCTTTAACAGATAAACGGTGGTGAAATGGAAAAGGAGAAGATGTTTCATGCCTCGGAGTGGATAACAAAGTTCATCAAAGAAAGAGAGAAGTAGGGAATCTAGAAACTGAAAAAAAGCCAAAAGGTGATTTATAGAGAAAAAAGGGGCATTTGGATCTGAAGAAATAATACAGCCATATCCAAGTCTTTATTTGACTGGACAGAAAGACTATACAGTGTGGAGTGAAACAACATGTACTGGAGAGGATAGCAAGTACAACTTTCTTTTTTGCTCTTACACCTATGCTAGACTTTGCCAACAATCTTGGGGACAAATAAACCTGCTTTAAACAGGTTTATAAGGGCTAAAAATGTATCTTTAACCAGTAATACTGTATTTACGAAAATTAGTTTTGCTAAATAATAAGATAAGCAATAGTTAGACACAGAATTTCATTGAACAACTGTGACCCATACTGAAAAAACCCAAACCAAAGCCACAAAAAACCCCAAAGTGCTTTTCTTTGCTGGGTATCTGATAGCAGTAGACAGAAAGGAATTTGACAGACTAATGCAGTTTTTTCACAGAAAAATAGTTTTAGCCTGTGGGAGAAAAAATGCTGCACGGATGCTTTATTTGTTTGGGCTTGCAGCTTTATTCATTGTCTATAACTGTTCTCTGTGCCTAAAACACAGACTTCTATCCTTCAAGATCTTCTTTCTGCATTCCCCCAAAGTTCATATCTAATGGTCATTATAAGATATTTTAACATTTGTCATCCTTTTCCAGATAAATGTAATGGAAACACTTAGGTATACTTCAACAGTCTGGTTCATTACGTAAAGACACTGAAGATGGTTTGGAAACCTTATGTACAAACTGAGGTTAATAAAGAACATTTATTTTCTCAAGTGTCAGTAAGAAAATGCTGAGAACAGACTCAGTCTGCCTCGGCAGATACTGTTTGAGATGACAGCCTGCCCATTCCCATATTCCTGGTCTCTCCAGGTCAGACTCAAAGGATTCCACTAATAGTTTGGTACTTAGCAAAGCAGACAAAAGGAAAATGGGTCAATGTTACTTGCTCCCATGTGACAAAAATACAGAAAATAGAAACAAGCACCATTTGAGAAATTTGTAAAGCCTCAGACATTTGTCATGAGAAACATTTGCAATCTCTGGAGTATAATTTAAGTGCTAAAGGATGACCTGGATTATCCCTCTTGGATGTCTTTGTGAGCTACCCAGTCACAGAGTAAACCCATCACCCACCCACTGCTCTATCTTTAAACTCCTGCTCACAGTAAGCAGAAATTGCAAACTTGGCTGAAAGCACAAATAATATTTTTGTGCAGTAGTTGTACTGTCTGACTGCTAGAAGTCAAAGCCTGAAGGTCTAACCAAATGGACAACACATTTTTCTGAAAACAATCCTGACAGTGCATTTAATTTCCTTAATGACGTGTAATTCATATGTGAAAAGCAAACAAAAAGATCAATGATACAGAATCACAGAATATTCTGAGTTGGAAGGGACCCATAAAGATCATCCAGTCCAACTCTGAAGTGAATGACCCATCCAGGGATCAAACCATTGGCACTATGAGCATCCTGTGGTGGGAAATTTCTACCCAACTGAGCTGATGTCATACATACAGGAAGATGTGCTGTGCAGACACTATTGACCAGAACAAGTGGAAAGGTGACAGATGAGTAGACACTTATGACATTCCCTAACTTCAGGTACTTATTTTCTAAATAAGGTAAAATGTAGGAAGACAGGATGGATTAAAAAAAGCCATTCAAGAAAAAAGGTATGGTAATATTTTTTAATGATTGTGAATTGCATCCAAAGGGTTCTTATCCCAGCACTGGCTATTATCACCAAAGTTAACTTTGCACTATTCATCTCCAACAAGTTTCCTTTCTATTAGTTCTTCACCAGAGTTAAATTTTCTAGAGTGAAATTTTAAATCTTGTTTTATTTTCTGAAATAAAATGGTTCTTGATTCCTGCCTGTGATTTCTCTTGCATCTTCTCTCCATCTCTCATTCAAATTTGTGATATACACTGGTTCAAATACATTCTTAAAAATGCTGCCGTCAAAATAAATTCCTAAAGTATCAGTGAAATACCTTCTCAATTTATTAGCAAACTGCCGTAAGATTTGTTTTTTCAGTGAGTGTAACAAGCCCATAAATCAACAGATTGCATAGGTAATGCAAAAGGCATCAGACGGTGTAATTTCAAATGGAAGAGCTGAATCTACATTGCAAACAGTTAATCCAGCATATTGACGTCGGTCGTAAATTTGTTTGAACTGTAACCTTGGATTCATTTTGATTGATGACACTAATTCTTGAGCTTTGTCCAATGCTGTTGAATTGTTTTCTCATCACACCAGCTGAGATTGCAAAGGCTTCTGATACAAGGTCATAGGAGAGGTATCTGCACAGATCTAACCTTGGGCTTTAGAAGGTTTAGAAGGAAGGTGCAGTATCTGTATGCATTGTGCATACCTTCCACTTATTTTGCTGGAGATAATGTATGTCAATCCAGGGAAGTTTAAAATTATTAAACTGAAAATGGAAATATAAAGGCGAATGAGTCCGTTTGACTACCTTTCATTAAAGTTCATTCTTTTTCTCTTCTGTACAGTTAATTTGAAAAGGTTTTGAAGGGATTTTGCTTTTAGGGCTGGAGCAAAAGGCAGGGAATGCAAATTGCTAGCACGGGACAGGCTTAACAAAATGTGTAATCCTTTAGATTACAAATAAATACAATTTCTCTATGTTACATATGGAATCAAACAATGTTTCATATCTGGCTGAAGCAGAAATGTTCTGCAAAAGAACAAGTGGATAACAGTGAAAAAATCATTTTTGGTCAATATGCGTATTTAGTTTGATTTGTAAGAAAGTCTCCAGTTGAGCTTATTTTATCTTTTAAACATTCTTTACAATATTCTGAATATTTACAAATGGAAATGTGATTTTTGTGCGAACACTTAATTGCACTCCTGCATGTACTGAAACAAAACACCCTGCTTTGTTTTTTAATATATCTTGCATTTTTAATTTGAAACAGATTCTGAGGAAGACCTTTCACTGACTTCCCAAATCTCAGATTTTGTGTAGAATGCATATATAAGAGGAGGAGCTTCTTGCTCATGGGAAAGTTATCTAATCTCTATCCACCAGTTCAAAAAGATCTCTGATGTTGATTAAACATGTATAAACAGAGCTCAAAAAAAAAAAAAAAAGGAAACATGCATATTTCACTCAAAAGATGTCAAGACAAATGTACTAAAGGACAGCAATTAGCAACCAACATAACTATCCCACTACATGGTTGATTAATAGTCAGCATTGCCCAGGTCAAGCAATGTTCATTAAATAAAACATTAGTTCATAAACTAGGTATCAAGTTTCAGACTGACACAAGTTCAAGTTCTGTCAGGCAAACCTGTCCACTGCCTGCATTTACTAGTGAACTCTGAAGATTTTGGGCCTATTTACTGCTAACAGTTCATGCAATTGAGCCTTGTACCCAAGATTTAGGTGGCTATGGAACAATATCAAGATTTCAGGCATTTGTCTACGCTGGCAAGACATTGTAAGGCTGAGTTTTAAAAGTACAAACAGTTTAAGCATGCATCTGAAACCACCCGCAAACATATGTGCAAAAGAAAACTGTATTCATGTATCTGAAAGCAGAATTTAGCTTCACACTGTCCCAACAGATTTTACAGTAACACTTTTCCTGTCTTTTGCCAATGGAGCTGCTCTCCTCTTTACTTTAACTAGAGAAAAAAGAAAATTAAATCTTGAAGTATCACACCAGACTTGATTACAACATTGAAATAATGAACAGTGTCATCCTGTCCCAGGTATAGTGCTCATTAATACCATAGGCACTTTACTTTTAAATCTGTTGCCATTACAAACACCTCCTCCAAATACCTTCCCTTAGAGGGCAGCTCCTCCTCCTGGAAATTTCCAGAGACTTATCCTTGGTGAATGAAGCAGTGTGAAATTTTGGAGCACCAATTTTTTGGTACTTATATCCATTCTGCTGCAGAATCTGACAAAACTTCAGAAGATACAGGATCAAGTTCACTCCCAAAGCTTTGTATGTAGCTTTGTAAACACTGGAGAGCAAATAGGACATTTTCCAAACCATTTCTGTCTTGTTGACCAAAAAAATCCCACAAAACCTTGATGCTGATCCAACAAGTATTTAGGTGGAAAATCAACCTGGAATAAGGGATCACATCTGATAAACTCTAACCTCTAGCTGATTATAATGTGGTGTGAGGATGCTCCTGGGACAGAGTGAATCTTCCAGGATCAGACAAAGCAGGTGATGGCAGTGGAAGGTCTGATGAGTTGAAACAGAGAGCTGGATTTGGAACAGGTGGGAGGATTGAAAGGGCTGCTGAGTGCACACAGAGCAGAGCCCATGAGATGTCCAGATAGGTATTTAGTCTGCTAGAAGGGAGTAGTGACCACTGTGACCAGTGGTCACAATCTATATTATACCCGTGGTGAGGGAAAGTAGAACAGGGGTGCCCAAGGGGGTTAACTCAAAGCAGCTGTGTGGGAGACTGAAGTCCTTGCCAACTCCATGGAATAGGTAAGGTAGATAACACCATTTACACTTCCACTTGACTGGTGCTTGCAGCAGATGGTCAAAAGTTGTAAATGCTTATACAGCAATGCTAGAAATCTACAAAAGTAGGATTATGGAATTATGGAACCTGGCAAAAAGTGACAACCCTGACAGAAAAGACATCTCATGCTGGTGAAAAGAGGATAATCAGTGGCACACAGAGTTACTATACTAGTCTGTCTACTTTACAGGGATGATAGAAAGTGAGATACAGCCAGGGCAATGGCACAGTATGTGAAGGCTACAACAAAGTGTTACAGAAAAAAAGTACTCAGGGCAGAGGGGAACATTAAGGAGTCCTTGTGAGTGGAAATAACAGAAAGGTAGGACTTGGTTTGTATTTAGGATTCCTCTGTTAAAGACACCAATTATTAAATACTCAGTGAAATTAGAGAAGGTGCACAACTAGGTCAGGTAGCAATACTGACCAATTCCAAGTACCCATGTACTGTCAGGCACAATGCCTCATCCAGATGTGATAAGGAAATAAAAGTTTTGGACCCACCAACTGACACTTTCTTGGCATGGTAAGCACTGAGACCCATAAGAAAGAATGCTGCTCTGGGTTTAGTCTCAGGTGCTGCACAGGACCTGCTTCAAGAGGTACTACTGGGAGAACTGCTCTTCAAGAGCTTCAAAATATAACTGAACTTAATGCTGTAGTGTAGTGGGATGAAGTAAGCCAAACAAATACATCACACAGATATCCAGTTTCAAGAAAGGGAAATACATAAAAATCACAAAAAATATTCAAAGCCTGAAAAAGCAGTCAAAAAGGCAAGAAGCCTAAAGCAACCTGGAGACTTTTCAAAAACACTGTGTTAAAAGTCCCAGTAAACTATGTGTCACATATCAAAAAGAAAGTAAAATGGTTCAATAAAAACCCTGCACAGCTCATAAAAAAGCTAAGGAAGCTATTGTAGGCAAAAGGGTTGGCATTTAAAAAATTGCTGAAATGAACAGGAAAGCCCATAAAAAACAGATCAAGAGTAAATGGCAACTTGAATGGCTAAAAATGAGTAAGAAAAATTTGCAGAAGATAACCAAGCTGATAGTAAAAAGTTGTTTAAAGGAAAACAAGAAGCCATCAAGGGAAGTAGCAGAACCACATGATGCCAAGGGCTCATAAGGGGCACTCAGGGATAATAAGGCCATAGAAGAGAAACTTAGTGACTTCTCAGCAGAGTTCTCTTAATGCTGAAGGTGTTTGAGAAGGTCCCAAATCCAAGCTATTCCTTGAGACAGAATAATTTCAGATAAATATGAACAAAGTCGTAGGTAAAACAGGTAAGGCAGGTGTTACTAAGTGACCACAAGTGGGGACATTCACCCATGACTTCTGAAGGAACTCAGAAGTCACTGAAGTGAGTCACTCAGAAGTGTGAAACTGCAGAGCTGCTGGCCAAAGTGTGCAACCCAACACTATGAACTCCACTGCACTAGTGGGCTGGTGCCAACCAAGCTTCCATGCAGAAAAGGGGCTCAAGAAGAGACCTTGAGAACTGTGGGCCAGTTTATTTGACTTTCCTGCTTGGCAAGGCAGTAGTCCACCTTAAGGGACACAATAAGTGAGCACAAGGATAAGCATGGTAAAGGAAGCCTTAGTGACTATAATATATTTGGATTTTCAAAACTGTTTTTATAAAATGCTTCACTGAAGCTTTTGAAATAAATTCTCTTGTGGTTGTATGAGAAGTGCTCTTATGGACTGAAGGCTGTAAAAGGATGGGAAGAAAAGAGTATTACCTGATGGTCACATTTCCAAATGGAGACATAACAGCAGTGGGTCCTCTCAGACGTGTGCTGTAACTGGTTTTTGCAAAGATTTCAACAGTGATCTACAGAAGGGACTGAACCGTAAAACATCTGAGTCTATAGATGATACTAATGTCTCAGGCTGTTAAATGTGATCCTGGTGATGAGGAATGGAGAGATCTGGTGATCTCCCATGCTGGGAGATCCAGAAGGACCCCACCAAACTGGATGGGGACAGTTCTGGTCTCTCACAGAAGAGAAAGCAGAGTAAAGGGACTAAGGGCTGGAGTGTCACCTTCAAAAGAGAACCTAAAAAGGCTGGGACTTATCCTTTCGGACAAGAGAAAGCTGAGAGGTAATATAACTGAGATTTACAAAATTAGGGAAGCAGTGAGTAACCTAAACACAGAGCTACTCCAAATTTCACAGTACTAGAAATAGGGTGTACTTGATGAAACCGGAGGGACCTTTGCTTAGAACAGGTCAGACAGTGATCTATATAATTTATATCATTTAAGTAGTGCCACTGGAGGTTGTGAAGACACACAGTTACAGTAGCTTCAAAAAAGGATTATACAAATTCAGGATGAAACATAGATACTGAAGGAACATATAAATTAGGTTATCTTGGGTAAAAGTGAATAGATTGCAGAAAATTGACAGAACTCTGTGCTCCTCATAAATAGCATCTCTTACTATCACTGCTGGGAACAGAGTAGTGAGCTAGATGAATAACTGAGACAATGCTTCTAATGTTATTACTTCGTGGAGGGAAAAAAAAAAGAAAGAAAAAAGTAAATATCAGATTTCATCAGTTATATCAGTTTATACCAACAAATTGTTACAAGGAGCTACTGCCACTATACCAGCTTGGAAGCCAGTTAATTGTGATATACAAGAATTACACTAACAGTTGATAAAATTATTTTATTGGATTTAAACATTTCCCCAAGATATAACAATTGAGTTGATTTTAGAGTATTTATGTGTTCTATTGTTGTTTGTTTTTTAATTATGAAGAAACACATCTAGATCTAGCCCATGTATTAAGACTTAAACTTGTATGGAAAATGCTTGCAAGTAAATATCAGACACTAGATTTCCTAACTGTATAGCATCCAGGCAGACAGAAGTAATTAGAGATGTAGTGGTAATAGCTTACCCTTGGCCACTGCATTAGTGAAAGCAATATAACAGAAATCTGTAAAATAGTTCTAGTGAACCCTCATGTCAGTCTCGGTTAAAAAGGAGTGTTTGGGCATTCCCAAAAAGTGGCCTTTATGTGGGGACACAAAGCTGTCTTTTAATTTCAGTTTCCATCATTCCAGCCCCTTGCAAAAACAATGGCTAAATGGCTTGAGCACTGTTAGACGCGACTTGGAAAGTACAAAGCAAGATTTCAAAAGAGTGCAATTTCTCACTCTATAGAAAGATCAAAAACATTTCTACTCACTTCCACTTTCTATAAAGCCTTCTAGGTTGGTTATGAAGTGAGGCTGATTATGAACTTCAATAGGTCAAACAGTTGGCCATTGTACTGAATGGAGTTATCATTTCCTACATAAGTGCATTAATGTTTAACAAATTTTAAGGCACATATATTGTTCTCTGAGCAATGTTTGAAAAGAACTATAAATCTCAAGATTTTAGGAGCTGCAATAAAAATCTAGAGGAAGAAGAAAGAAAACCAGATGTTTTTAATTTTTTTTGGTGGTGGGGTTTTTTTGGTGTTTTGTTTTTTTTTTTGTTGTTGTTTCTTTAATCCAGGCTTTCCATGTCATTCAAAACAGAATTTCAGTACCATATCAGTGCTTCCTTTTACTCTTTTCCCTCTTACCCAGACATCTGTGTACTCCTTACATTATGTTCTCCAAATGTACCTTAGGGAAAGGGTGAGTCTGTTGTCGTAGGAGAACAATTTAGGAGTTGCCTCAGAAGAAAATTAGAAGATGAATCTGTCTCAGGGAGAAGATGAGTCTTTTGTCTTTCCTCTGCCTTCTCTGTGTCCTCCACTGAGGCTTATACTATGGTTTCTTGTCGTGTGGATTTGAACACCCCTTCAGGAGCTTTGATTTGCACTGCAACTCCACTGAGCTTTTTGCCAGCTGTGAGAAGGGGAGATGAGGCTGAGGCTGGTTCCCAAGCTTGGCTCCTGCGGCCCCAGCTCCAACCATCTACCTAGATGCAAGGTACGGTTAGATAGACTGAATATTTGTAACCAGCTAACAGTAAATACAACTGGAAGATCAGTAGGCTGCAGAAAAAGAACAAAGACTAGAGAAAAAGAACAAGGAACAAAGACTAGAGTGTCATTAAAGACTGGGAAAAAAACCCCCAAACCAGCTTACAGAAGAAATTCCCTTCACTCTTTCTACTCTGAAGATGTGAACACAAAGCAGGACTGGAGGTGGGAACTTCAAGGGGATTGTGTATGGCCCAAAGAAACATTTCTTTAGAGAAACTTCTCCAAGAAACAACTCAGCATTTGCTGTGAATTGCAAACAGAGTTATCAGCAATGTCCTGATTCTCTGAACATTTGGATTTGACTAGCTTTCCTTTTGGGAATGAAGAAGAAAGTGCCATTTGCAGGTGTCCTCACAGCCCTGGGAGCAGCTCAGACGAGAAGCAGGAGGTGGCTGGCTAGATGCTATCTTCACGTAACTGCAGGAGCTCCCCCAACACTACAATGGGCAGATGATGCCTCTGCTGTTTTATTTTTCTGTCCCTACTGGATTTTAGCTGTGTCTGAGCCCAGTGAAAGTTGCAGGGTTGAGGCCGGCCAAAATAGAGTGGAAGAAAACCTAAAACCACATACCTCTTTCCAGTAGGCCTGCTGGGTGGATGCATTGATTTGTGCTGGGCTACCTTTTGCCCCTAGAAACTGCCCATGTGAGGCAGGATATAACTTTCCTGTGCCTTTGTGCCTATCCTTACTAGTCCTTAACCAGAAGCAGTGTAGACAGAAGCACAAGGCTTCCAGCTGTCCTGCACCTGGAAACCTGGCACAAACCACCAAAGCCTGGATCAATCTTCACACATCTGGACAGTGCCTCTCTGTCTCGCACAGATTTGCAAGAGGTATTGGTGGGCCTATTTTACAAAAAGTGCTTTTTAAAAAACAAGTTATTGGATTAAGACAACAAATAAAGATAAGCATCTTTTGTTAAATGCTGTATCGTAAGAGTACAACTGAAGCAAGGACAACAAATGAAGTAGAAGCATATATAGGTAAAGACTAGGCATTTCTTCATACCTTTACTCCTTTCATAGCTTGGAATTGTGTTTACCACTTCAATGAATTCACTTCATTCAACAGCTGCTGATGTGCATTCACTAGCAGCAATCCAAAGAAAATGCTTTTAATTTGCCTGGTTTTGAGACCTGTCACAAACAGAGGGTGAACTTCCAGAGGATGGCAGGGTGACAGCTGGCTGCGGACCCTTGCAGTGCTGCTCCTACCTGAGTTCCAGGTGCCCTGCAAGTGACAGCTCTGTGGCACCTGGGATGGAGAGTCACAGCAGAAGCAGTGACTTCAGGCACTCTTACAAGTGCAAACACGCAGTACGTCCATTGTGCATGCAATGAGTCACCTCAAACAGAAAACGTGTGTCGTGCCAGATTATACAGAGGTTTTGTGAAAATAAATATTCCCATTGAGGATTAGCATGAGACCAGAAGCTATGCCAAATTTGACTAGACTCTAAAGGCCAATCTTGTTCCTTAAACCAGATGTTTAACAGGGGTTGTGACATCTGAAGAGATCAGCAGACATGAAATACAGGCAGTATGTGCTAAATCAGAATGAGGTGTATCATTTCAGAGAGGTAAAATACAGAGAGATAAAATATGATTTTTGGAGTGTAAAATTCTGTAAATGCCTTTTACCAATACTTTTTCACGTCTTGCACAATTACCCACAAGCAGTAAAATATTATTTATGTTTTGTAGCATACCTTTTTTCTCTTTCCGAGTATCTATTTAAAGGGAGGCCAACCTCATTAATAAGTGGGGTTACTTAATTCCCTGAGGTAAAACCGAGAGTGGTGCGCAAGTACATAAAATCTGCCCTCACTTCCCAGTCTAGATAGTAAGCAACTCACAGGGAGCTTCTTGTCAGTGGCACCTGACTGCTTCTCTACCATGGTATTTTCACATTTTCAGCTCTTCTAATCTATGCAGTTTTGTTTAACCATCTCTTTTTTCTTTCACATTTGGCAACTTGAAATTCAAGGTCATTCAGTCAATAAGGAGCATGAAAAACATTTCAGTCATAAAAGTTGGTAGTTTTGCAACAGATATTTTCATGAACTCTAGTGAGCATCTTGCAGCATCAGTTTTTGATTTTCAGTCAAAAGTGGGAAGTGGCAGGAGGCACTTGCCAAACTACATGTGCTGGATGATGAGGGTAAGGCAGTAACAGCTGGAGGGACTCCCGTGGGAGGCTGTGTCTCAGAGGGGGGCTTGTTTGTCCTCAGCTTCATCAGGTTGTCATTGGCTTATTGTAATGGAAAGCAGATCATGAGCAGCTCCTGGTCAGGCCACGGGAGTATAACCATTACAGTCCCCATGGCATGGTAACCCCAGGATCATCTGACTTCCATGGAGACATCAGGACTTCCGCTGTAAACAAGAGTGTTCCTTGCCTCCCACCTACACTGTAACTTTCCTACCACCTCTCCCTCCACTCAGACGTGGAGTCAAGCTTGAGGAATGCAATGGGAATGGGAACTGATGGCTGGCTGTGTGGATTGAAGGCAGAGAACTGAAAAATCTTATGAGGTTTGTGATAGCAGAACAAACACATGACCTGCCACCACATCTCTTGCCTGACCTATTCTTAGAGATGGGTGGACGGAAAAGGCTGAGTCACTGTCTCAGCTGCAGAAGACCAAGCTGTACAGAAGGAGCCTGCCAGCCAGGGCTCCAAGCCATACAGGATAGGAACTGCCCTATTTCTCAGTGCTCTTGGTGGCAGGTGGCTAATCCCCTCCACCCCATCTCCTTTCCTCTGCCTCATTCCTCACTAGTCCCCAAAACAAAGAACAGACTATCAGCCACAACGTAAGGCCAGAAGTTCTAAGCAGTTCCCTTTCAGCAGGGATTTCAGTATTTTGCAGGCATGGTTCCCTCTTGCTTTACTGGAAATCACACAGAATCATAGAACTATTGAATAATTTAGGTTGGAAAAGATGGCTAAATTCATCAAATATGTGCATGTCTGTGGTATCTTTTAATCATTCTGATCTGATCCTCACCACTATTTCTGGACCTGGCTTGGCCCACAGTGAGTAATTAATACAGTCAGAAGAAAAAGAGAGAAGGACTAAGTCTAGTGGCTACAGGCCATCATGGCTATCAGGCCCCTTGGCCCCCATCTTTGAGATAAGTACCTGCTACATATCATAACAAGGTATTGATAACAAAGTATTTGTTCAAATCTATGAGCTTGTGAGAAAGTAAGATGAAAGAACAATAACTTTTTCCTGAAAAAAAATAATTTTTTAAACTCTTAGCAGTCTAATGCAAGTCCATATATAGCAAATTATATAGCATTGAATTTGTACCATCAAGAACATTTTACAGGAAAAAAATGTTACTTACACGGCTTCCTTTTTCAGGGAAACACTGACATCCTCCACTGCAGTCTCTGCCTCCACATGGTCCTGTGTATTTCTTTCCACCCTGCAAACCAGAACACACATAACACAAAAGTTAAAAGGTATCAGCTAGAGTATCTGAACCAGCACAATAAGCTTTGATTAGCAGACACACTGGGAAGTGCTAAAGCAAAGACCAGGATCAGGTCTAGGATTTACAGTTGAAACCTCTTTAATCTATGCTTAGAAGCAGCCGTGAGTGGCTGACAAATTCTTGGAGATCAGCATCAAGAAATATAATGTTACTTCATTTATTTCCCTTCGCATTTTCAAAACACTGCAGCTCAATGCTGAGCAGTATCTCACATATCTTTTTGACACATGCAATAGATATTGTATCACAGAAGTGCAGCTGCTTGGATTCTTTAGGGACATGGACTAAGTCCTAGGTCACAATGCAGCATATCCTTCTATGCATGCTCTAAATGGTTGCTGTATTTTGAAATATTTATTGGTGGACATAAAGGAAGAGGTAGGCATTATGTTCAAAACTGTGAGCCAAACTCCTGCTTTCTCCTCTTCTATGGCTGCTGATTCTGGAGGAACATAAAATTTGGTAGCAGTCAACCACTGTGGTTTAGAAATCACTCCCAGCTTAAGTAAATGTCTTCAGTTACATCTCTCCTGCCTTACCGGAACCACCTTGGCCCGGGCCACAAATATATGGATCACAAAATATGCACCACTCCACACAAATCCTTGGATGGATTTCAACAGGCAGGCAAACTCAGATTATATTCCATGCAAGTGCCTGTACAGAATGCAGCAGCCACAGTCAGTCTTGTTCAGAAACCTGAACAGCAGAGATGCTGTGCATGCTGTGGTATGACTTTTATAAATGTAACTTAATGATTAGGGATATTGTGAAGACCAGCCTGCAGCCCACCTAAGCTGAGGGTTTTGAACTCCTGAAAATGACACAGCAGCCTAGTAAGTAATCTGGGAAAGGAGGAAGGGATTCCTCCTAACTATTTCTGAATCTGGCTTGGCCCACAGTAAGTAATTAATACAGTCAGAAGAAAAAGAGAGAAGAACTAGGTCTAGTGGCTACGGGAAAGCAGAGCCCCTCATTGAGATCATTCTGCATGCACTGCTCCTTAGAGGAAACCTCTAAGTTGCCTCAAGGCAACCCAACTGTAGGGTACAGAGTCAGGCTCTATGTCACTTGCTCCCCTCTTGGCTAAATCAAATGGTGCCTTCACTTTTCTGCCTCCTTCATAGCTTGAGCACATCATCTCTTGAAAGGGAGGTGAAAGGGGTATAAAAAAGCCTCCAAAACAGGATGGGTGCTCTGAACTGCTACGCTGTTTCATAGATAGACAGTGATGTTGCCATTCCTGCCTCTAGCGCTGACCTAAGGAGCTAAAACACAGAGAGGGGACCAAAGCTGTCATGCTTAGAATTTTTCATCTGGCTCTAAGCAATCCTTTACTCAGCACCTGAGGTTTTTGGGTCACATTTCCCAGGTATCCATTTCTGCCTTTACACTACCTGAAAACACAGCTCTGGGATTTGGATACCTCCCTGTCAGTCAAACAAATAAGAGGTATGGAGCATGGACCCAGCATTGCCTAAGTCCTGCCTTGGTCATATTTGTACAGCAGGCTCTTAATCTTACGACACACAGCAATACAAAATTCCCAAAACGAGTTCTTTTGCCTGTCATGAGAAGGTTCATGTCTGTACTTTAATACTTTTATATATTAAAATATTTTTGTTTCAATTTTATATTTAATTCTCATGTTTAATGGAAGAGGTAGGGTTTTCATACTAATAAAAGCAGTCCACCAAACGGAAACCATGCTCTGACCTATTTATAAGTTAGGTTTTTATTCAGGAATTTATTTCATAGATGTAGCAGAGTTCTATGTCATGTTATGGATTCTGCTTTATGTTTAAGCTATGGTTTAGAGGAAATATTAAGATAATTTTATAAACTCCAGCAATTTGCTCAGGTTGGTCCATTTTTTAGTTAAGTACCTGCATGATCACAAACTCACTATTTCCATGGGGTTTATTTCTTATTAAACTATTTGCAGATGAAATGTGCATCTTTTTGTCAGTAGCCTTCATTTTACAGAGTTTCTCCCTCAGTTCCTTTTCTGAAATTGAGAATAGTTCTATTAATTTTTATGGATGCCATGCAGATGTATAGCCTGTGTGATCATATTCCTCTGAAAGATGCAGGTATCCATTAAGGAGCAGTGTGCTAAGTAGTGCTGCCATTGGTAACAATTAATTTTGAACTTTTAGAATCTGTTTTTGTTGGTGCTGTAAACAACAGCATATCCCAGCCTAAGAGTAACAGACAGATACAGTAATTTGATCATGTGAGTTTTCAGTTTTGCCTACTGAGAAAAAAATAATGAGAACGGTAAGTTTATTTCTTTCATTAGCAGAGTGACTGTAAATTTGGTAAGCTGTTGTCAAGGAGAAAAAAGATAATGAATCAGAACTATGGCAAGATATTTGTGCACTTGTAGAAAAAAATGGAGGAGACCGCTAATGCTTATTTCAAATGGAAGTTCAAGGTCTATTGTTTGTGTACTGTTCATCATCCAACATTTTAATTTGCATACTGTAACAATACCCGCAGCTAATATGGGGACACAATTGTTTTCTTCCACAATTTTAGGAAGCTTTTTTTTTTTCATTATTTTCTCATTTTGTATCCTTTTATGCACACAGATTCCACAGATAATGAAAAGAAAAATCTGGAAGATTCTCCAAAAGTTGGGAACATAATGGGAAAGCATTTGAGACCAGCAGTAATATACCTCTTATTGATTATACTTGGGCTTTCCTTATTACCTAATCTCCACCTCTTCACTTTTCAACTGCTACTTTCAACTTTTCAACTCTGGGAGCTTTTAGTCACATGTAGCATTTTCTACTGTCTTCCACTATCTAGAATATTTATAATTTCTTGAAGAACATTGCACTGTTGTTTGATCTTACATTATTGGGGATTACAGTCTAAAACATTATGGTTTACAAGCTTGTTAACGTTCAAAAGTAAGTCTGTTAAGGATCCTTGTAGAACTTTGTTAAAAACAGTTATACCCATGGGCACACAATTGAGATGCAGGGAAATAAAATGGACATATATCAGTCAGTAATTAGAATGCAAAAAGCCTTAAAGTTTCAAATTTAGCAATGTACTTTGAAGTGCTCAGCTATTTATGTACTGAGGAAAAGAAATTTCTGGGAACATAACACTAATGGTGACAACCCAATGTAGTTGTTTTGATCTGAGCAGGAGCCTTTTTGGTCAGTGGCAAGAACAGTTAGATCTAGGACTTAATTCATTCCATCCTTATACTGGCATTTAAACTGATTGACTGCATCTCTCCCAGAAAGTACCTACTGCTTCCTCTCAGCCGTGAAGGTGGGCGGAGGTGACTGCCTTACATAGAGAGATCCACCCCCTATAGAAGTGTATGGATGGGGAAATGAACCTCCTGATTTGCTCAGTATGCAGTTAAATGAAGAAAAGTGTGCCTGCACCAGAATGATATTCTAGGATTTGTGTAATCAAGCTGGATAAACTGGCCCTCAATTATGAAGGTGTCTGCTGAGAAGACTTGCAGTTCCAAGTCTTTCTCATGTTTTTGATGATGCATAATTCCACTAATCTTTAAAAAGTCCAGAGTCTAGGCAGAGTCTAGAAATGGGGTTTATAGACTCTAATTTAAGATTTATGCAACATAGGCACAACATCCGGCTGCTATTTTAGATCACCCAGAGAATCTCATCAGATCTATTTCAGATACCAGAGCTAAATCTCATTATAGAAGGGTAAGGGGATTAGAAATGTACCATAGGGTAACTGGTTGAGACGTGTCTACAGAGCAGATGTCCAGCTCCATAGGAGATGAATCCTATGCTAAGTGTCCAAGTCTCACCCTCACAGGCAGCTATAGCATTTGATGGGAGCACTGAGTGTGAAGAACACTATTTAAGAGCAGACACATGGTGCAAACACAAAACAAGTTATACCATTGCACTGGTGTGCAAGCTTTCTGTGCATAAGGTGAGGTGTTGCTTAATTAGAATTAGGCCGGAGAATCAAGAGTAAAATATAGTAATTCTGTCCAGAAATGTGTAACATAAATGTTGCCAACAAGACCCACAGGGTCAAAAGGCAGCCCTTGGAGGCAAGGTTGTCTCATTCAGCCAACTGTAATAGTAATACCACATTAGAGAAAAAATTACCTAGGTAATAGTGTCAGAAACACCAACTTTTGAGTGTAAAAAAAAATGGACCAATGAGGAAAAAGAAACTAAGAGTAGGTTGTTTATTTGGGAGGAGTACAGGCAGTGAAAAGGAGGTGCAAGGGTGGTAAAAACTTGGAAAATAAAAAAATATGTAGAGGGTATCAAATTAGGTGAAGAATGAAGGTAGTGAGGATGTACTAAGAGCAAGAGCAGGGACACCTGCAGGCAGAAGTGATGCTGACTTGTGAGCACAAGCCCACTGGGAGCCCCCATGGGGAGAGACCACAAGTCTCTTGTTCAGGCATATCCCTGTGGGAGGGTGGGGTAAGAAGGGATAAGATTGTAAGTAAGGATAGGCTTACTTCTGAATACCAACTGCAGGCGCAAAGGCAATAGAATTGCAACTTAAAAGCCCTTTTGTGTAATTTATCAGATTTCTTACAGTGATTTTGTACAAATGCTAATAACAATAAGATATAGAATTGTAATTCAGTGTTTCTTGCAGTGATGTAGTTGTGAATTATTAATAATAACAACAGTGATATGTTACTTTGCCAAATAAAGAAATACTAGGTTATTAGAAGTGTTTTCTTTAATCAGCAAATCTTAGGTTGCATCTAACCCTGCTCAGGTCCACACTGTTCAAAGCTAGGCATCTCCAGAGCTGGCTTACCCAGACACTGTGCTGGGATGAATATATTCATCATGTTCAAGGAACATGAACACTGCTTAAACACAAGCAAGAGAAAACATGTAAGTAAGTGCCACCTATGTTTGTAAAGCTTGTGTATTTGCCTTGTGTAAATACTTCGCATGTTTATGTATAGCAAGCATAAAACATGTGTGTCCCAACACAAAACCTTTTCTGCCTTCTTGCTTTCTCATCATTTCTTTTGTCTCCAGACAATATTATTTCTGTACTTATACATCTTCAGCCAAAAATAGACAACTTAAATGCAGTTTCCTTCAGCCAAACTCTAAAAAACCCCAGAAACATTTATGCAGTTTTCTTCAAACTTTTCCACACATTAATGATTTATTTGTTGCTAATCTTGGCCACATTTGGGTAATTGTCATTTCTGCATGCCCATTCAAGTACCTTCACTTCAAGGGCTGGTATTCTAACAAAGAACAAAGGCAACCAGAGACAGACCTCAAAGTACAGTTCTATGAGTACAGAAAGACCAGGAAATATAAGCCATTTCCTTACATACAGCTCAAAAAATAATTACGGAAATTATAATGAAAATATTGCACTTTGGAATCAAAGACTCCATACACCGACATCTTTGATAACATTTTATAGGTTGTAATTGTGCATTAACTTCTGTGCTGACAAGCCCCATTCTGTCCACCTAAGTTTCACCAAGGCATGTTTTAGAAGGTTTTAGGAGCTTGCTGAAGCACTGAACTATGACTGGAGGTGCTGACATACTGCATGCCTCTGCAGTGGGGCAATGAACAGCACATTCGAGCAGCACATTTAGATGCTTCAAGTGAGGCTTCAGCCTAGAAGTCCCGAGGGAATTCCTGGCATGCCTGAGAGTCAGCCCTCTGTGTCAGTGCCAGGGAGACCAGACCAGGCCACACCTCCAGTATGAACCTCTGCATTTGACCTTCAGCCGTTGATACAGACATTAATTTCAAATTCGGTTTATACAGCCGTGACTTAGAACATTAGTTTTTTGCTTCCTTCAAAAGAAAGAAGAAGAAAATAAAGCAGGAGTATGACAGAGTACTCCTGCTGCTGATCATCACCAGACAGAGAAGAACTTCATCGGATTCAAATGTGACAGCACAGTTGTACTTGCTCAAACCCAACATTTTACTCCTTAAAGAGTCGAAAACATTTGTTGCCTGTTGCCCAACTTACTTCTCTAGAAACATGTATAAACAACCACTCAAAACAAATACAGAGAATACTGTCAGTGGAGCAGGCCTGGACTGCCCAGGATCAAGCACGGTCTTTCCTCAGAGCTACAATGTCAAAGATGGAACCAGCCATCTGAAGCTGCCTGCTCGCAGTCCAGTAGCTACTAGTGCACGGGACAGTAAGACCACTGTGAAGACCTTAATTGTCCAGGGAAAGGGAGAGATAATTGGCACAGTCAGAGAGGAAGGAAAAGATGTGGGTGTGGATCCTCTCTCCAACTGTTCTGAGAATTATTTCGCTAAGAACTAATTCTTTCTTTCATATTTGAATGGGAGCCAGAACCCTTTCCAGACTGGATGCATGGCAACTGGAATATTTTAGTGCGTGACCTCAAAGTCCTATGAATGTTTACACTTCCCACCAAAAGTAGGGGGAGCCATGTATTTACATATCCTTCCATGAAAAAAATCTGAAGGAGGAAACTGGTCCCAGGAAGAACGCAGAGACTTACCACCAGCTGTATGAAGAGAGCTGGTCTCTTAACCACTGCCTAATGGAGCCTTCCCAATGCAATGGGATGAGCTATACTTGTGACAATCAATTAGGTATTATAAACCGGTGTGAAGTTTCATGTGCCATCTCCCTCTTATGACAGAGTGTATCGAGAAAACTGGGAAGCAGGATGCCAAGAAAGCAAGCAGCTTGCTTCAGCTCTGAGTCCTGATAGGCATGGGAATGTCAACAAAGGAGAAATATCCAAAGGCACTACTGCTCCCAGGGACAGAGATGCCTTTGTTTGATGTCTGGGGCGAGGAAAGGAAGGGCAAGAATGTAAAGTCTCCAATGCTGAGAAGACCCCAACAGACAGAAACACGTCTTCTCAAGCAAGTATGTAGGAAACAGAGATGGGAAACATGAATTCTGTATCTCTCAGAAGTGGAGCTATAAAAGACTTTCCTCTTATGGACTTGCTTGTGACTCTTGATTATATGAACCTTCTGGCATGCAGCCTTGACTTGAAGGCTGCACAGTTTCATTTCAAAGTGAAACTTCACAGCTCCACATGTTCACTTTATTTGAGGTACTATTTACCACCCCTCTTCAAATTAAAAAGTTCTCTTGTTGCGGTCTGGAGACACTGCCTTGGAACAATGGCAGAAGCCAGATACGATACAGTGTGAACTTATCCTTCACGTTTTCATAAAACCATTTCTAATTTTGTGGCTTTCATCCAAACACATATTTACCCAGAAAACCAGATGGAATCCAGAAAGAGCTGCTGTGATAAAACAGGCATTAAAGAAAAAAAAAAAAAAGGTCTTTAAGAGGCTCAGTCAAAAAGCAATGCTTAAAAGCTGCTTACATATAAAGCACAGATATTTGAATAACTGTCCAGGGGTCTTGCCTACTTGTCCAACATGACTTTGTTTGCAAACAGCACACTTCAAAGCAAGCAGAGTTTTCTGTCAAGAAGTCAGAGAATGGAAGTCTCACATTTTACAGGTAATGAACTTGGATTCAGCCTATCTTTCCTCTTTTTCCATCACAGAGATGATTATATGTTATGCTAAGAAAGAGACTAGAATATAAGATAGGAAAACACAGTTAAAACACTTTAGAATGTCAAACAATAAGAAAAAAGTCACCTCTATAGAAGAATATAGCACTCTTGCTTATTTTTCAAGAATCTATAATGCCATGAGAAAGAGAATCTTAGAAAGCTGCCCCAGATCTCTGCATGAAGGTGCTTCAGCTTTCAGGAGCTAATGAAGGAGGGCTAAGATGTAGAAGGCTTTTTCTGGAACAAAATTGCATCCAGAAAAGGTAGAGAAACATAATCTGGTACTTCTCTATTTGAGACAGATAACTTACCTGCCTAAAGAAATGACGAATTTTGTCTTAGTCATCAACTAAGGCTTGAACATATATTAGCAGGAGACAGGTGATGCTGCAGGCAAACTAAGCTCTTTGAGGGGTGTGCAACCATGGTTAAAAAAGTCTCTTATATCTTACAAAGGGTCAAATATTACACAGCCATGAACTGATACCTATGGCCCACAATGATTACACAGAGAGAAGAAAAGTGTTGTTCCATTTTACCAAGGCCAGAATTGGGTTTGCCTGCAGAAAAAACACCCTACAGGTGTTTCTTTATTAGCTGCCTAGTAAGACTTTGAAGATGGAAATGTATTAATAAAGGTAAGCAAAGATACCTGCATTAATTATTATTAGTTAAGGCAAGCCCATTGGCTTCCTTGATAGTAATGAGAACTCAGACACCTTGTGAATGTGCAGATGCCTAAATTTACACCTGGTTCTTTGTTCAAACGGGATTTTTTAGCTAAATCTGAGAGAAAGGTAAAGGATGCAGCAGTAGCTAAAGTAAAATCTGGACTGGTAAATTAAAATTTGATATCTTGTTAAACTTGATCCCATCTTTGCAAATGCATACTTTTAGAGATGCATATTATTTCACTATCATACTCTCTTATGAGACAACAGACTCTCATCTAATGCTCAACATGGCATTCCTCATCTAAAAGGGTGGTGGTCTTTAGACTAAGAGTGCTGGGACATCTTAACATGAGTCCTTATTCTCAACACACCTAGAAATTAAATGTATGTCCACAGAAGCTACTTAGGTGGTTTCAAAAACAGTATTACAGAAGTCAGAAGAAGTGTTTTCTAGTTATCAATGATGAAAAAAGTCCTTTGACTTAATTCTGTGGTTTTTTTGTGACTTGCCAAAGTAGATGTTGTTAGGGAGGCTGTGACACTGAAAGGCACAGATTGTTTCTCTTTTATTTTTTATTCTAATATTTTATTTATGCAAACCACTGTGCTTTTTTTAATTGATCTCCCCAAGGCTTATGCAAGGCACAAGTTAGTGGACAGTGTTATCACTTGATATGTGCAGTTATACCGGAATATTTTCCATAAAGAATGAAGTCAAAGACACTATCAACCCTTAATCTGAATTTGGCTTTTGTGCAATATCTTATATTACTGGAATAAAACCTCTTTTCCCATCCCTAAGAACAGAAAGACATTTGTTCACATACTAGTAGCATAATAATGAAACACAGCATTCACTCATTAAAGTAGCGATTTCTATATTTAACTACCAGTTTCCGAAGTCTAGTCATTTTCAGTTTTGGAAAGACATCAAAATAATGATATCATTTGCTTGAAACAATAGAAAGTCTGGATACTAGTCTATATATGGAGATTTTTTTTTAGTCTATTTATAAACCATGCCAGTTATTTGACCTGTCTAGTTTACTCACCTACGTAAATTGGCAGACTCAGGAAACTTAAGAACATATTATTCTTTGTGACTGGTAAACCTTAAAAGTTCCTAATCATACTTCAGATAGGCAACCAGTATTTCTGAAAACTCATCTGTGCCTGTTACACTAAGAGCAAAACAACCCGCCAATGTACGAAACCTTTTTCTGCTTTTGAACAAGCAGCAATGCTATTGCACTAGCTCTGCTCGAGGGGAGGGGAGTGACAGAAACCAGCTGCACAGCTGTTTGCATGGCTGCAGCATCTGTATTCTTTTCAGTGCAGTGCAAAGGTGCCAGGGTTTCCCAGAATGTGAGCATAACCACTGAGGTTTTATTCCTATTTCATGTTTTCTGTAATTACTTTAAAACGTTTGATTGTGTATGAACTGCTTTTATCAATTGAATTAGTTAAGTTTGTTTCCCTCTGATAACTGTTTACAGACATGGTTCTGTTTACAGTCATGGTTCAGACATGGTTCAGACATACTGATCTAGTTCTGAAGTGAATACTTAAGAGATCCTGGGAGTTCTTTTTCCCTTGGGAGGGATGAGGTTGGTGACTGTTCTCAATAGCCTTTTTAAATCTTGTGCCTGCAGAATCAGATATAATAAAGAAAGCAAGAAAGCTGAATTTAAGTTCATCCTGCTGAATTATATAATTGCAATTAAAAACATCTATGAATAACTGGAAGTATGGAACTATCCCTGACAACATGATTTGAAAGGAATGGATTTGCACAGGTTCATCAGAGATGGCACAGATTGACTGACACTGCTTTTATCATATATGCTGATGGGTTAAGTCCAGTCCAGTATGATGTTTACAGCCCTGGCTCAGTTTTCAGAGTTGTCTGTTAGACAAATGACTGTAGTGGAAATATTAAATGTGGAAATTTGCTATGCAATTTTTCAGAACTGCTTCTTGGGACTGGACTGGTATTTCCTTAAAAGTAAGAAGAATGGCTAAGAGATTTGCAAACTGGAAAAAGAACTGCATTTGATGATGGAAGTGTTTACTGCTAACTGCTTGGTCAGATGCTTCACCCACCATTTCCTTTCTATTTCAGTCAAGAAAAAGCCCATGAGAACTAGCTTTCTTACTGACCCATTTCACTTTCCACTTTTGATTTAAAAACATAACTTCCTCCCTGAGCCTCAATGTCTCTGCTCCAAGAGATCAGTGTCACCCCTGGTGAAAGCCTTGGGTACAGGTATAGCAAATACAGAAGGTACAGTAGAGGATCTGACATTTCAGGACTGTATGAAGACATCTGTGAAAGTTTTGCTATTTGCAGTGGGGTTAAGGAAGGTAATCTAACATACAGAAGAACATATTTGGGAAAAAAAGATCAATGTCTTTCTCGTGGAAATAAAAACTGATAGGCAACTATCACTGATAATCTCTTTTCTCATCTATATACTTTTGATTATCAAAATGTCTTAAAATATTTTCTCATATGAGAAAAGAAGGGACCTGCAAAAGCTCCTTTATTTTTGCATGTCCTAGTGCATGTATAAACCACCCAAAAACTTCAAACAGAAGTGTGATAATTCCTGCTTATAAAACTCACATGGTATCTTTCAATTCTTTCTTCTACCAAAAAGCTCTTTTAATTACTTACCTAGTTAGGTGTGAAAATCTATAGCTTAATATAATGTATTTGTATCTGTAGATTACAAAATCTGAAACCTGGAATGGCTGAATTGTTATCCTGTATCCTAAAAAAATTAATGGCAGTTTATTCTTTGGATATTTCTTCATCCTGCATGTCTGTTTCCACATAATTTTAATGGGAAGAGTGGGAAAGTTTGGGGTTTGTTGGTTTGTTTTTTGTTTGGTTGGTTGTTTTTTGGGGGGGAAGGGGGGAATGGGAGAGGTTTCACTTCCTTCAAAATATCCCCTCGACTGTACAAGAACATTACCACAGCCATACTGTGAAACATTGGCTCAAGAGATGGCAATATGGAAATTACATTCATCTACTCAGAATAAAAAAAAAAAGATTCATCTTTCCCATATTACCACTGACTATTGACTTAAAACCTGCTCTGGTTATGTTTGGCAGCTGAGCTGATTTCTGCAGTGTTGCAGAACTGGGTTAAATGCACTTTCCCAGAGTTTGATGAGTCACTGGTTCAGCTTGGTCTAGGACCCAGGACCTTCCTGCCTTCCGGTCCACTTCCCTAACCAACAGACAAACACTGCCTGCACTGCTGCACTAAGTCTTGTCGCTCAGTCTCCACATCAAAAGTACTCTTATCATAGTACAAACAACTAACATACTGAGATTACAAACAACCAAATATCAAGCTTTAAACTGACTTAAGGGATGTCATTTGGCTTCTCTTTTACATCCTTTTTCATTACACGCTTGTCATTTTGCAAACAGATCTACAAAATTCAGAAATGCTCATGTCTTGGCAGTAAGGAGTAGAAAATAGACAAGAAAAAAGTAAGTGACACATCTATAGCTCACTGTATTAGAAATTATATGAGCTTGACTCATGATATGAAGCTTGACTCTTAGAAGAGGTGGAACAAACCCCAGAGAGCTCATCAAGCTCAAAGGTCTTAGAAACTGGTAAGTGATGCTTTATCCAGAACATGTTTCTGTATGAGCTGTACAACCCACCTAACTCAGGAAATCCATCAGAAGCAGCCAGAAGACTGGATGTATGTATTCAGCTTTGCTATAAGAAGCTTTCTGTGAAACTCCTCATAGGTGATGCCAGCTCAACATAATGATATTGAGAAAAAATGCCCAAAGAATGGATCTTAGAAATATTTTATCAGCAATGGTGTGCAAATAACCTAGGGCTGCAATGCTCATGTTCAACAAAACAACAGCAACAACAACAAAAACATCCAAGCTCTATGTCTTTGTTTGCCTCCTTGAAACCTCACAGATTGTATCTCATGCCTCTGTTCAGAACAGATCTTCAGATTAGAGAACAATAATGAGACTGTTGGTGTCTTGAGTAGGTACCACCTTATTAGGCCACTGGTCTCACCTCTCTGAGGTCTGAAGCACAAACACCCAGTGGCTTTTCTCTGACATAAGATGCAAGACTCTGCTAAACTCCAAAGCAAGTAGAGGAAAACAGTTCTCCCCATGCAGACTGAGGAATCAAGCCTCTAGTGAATCATTACTATATGTATGGCTCAACCATCATAAAGACTGTTCCCCAAGGACCCTTTGCTCTACCACAAAGCCACAGCTTCATTTTCAGGCATCAGAAGGTAACAGAAAAACTACATAATTGTCTTGTCTTTCTTTTCTGTGATCATGGAAAAGTCAGTATCTACACTACATTTTGTGAGCAGGATAGATCTCAAATGCATTTAGTTTCTGGAAAAACTCTACTACATACCCCTTCCTGGAAGAATCAATCTCTCACCATTTACTTTTATGAAGAAACTCAATGCTTCATCTGCCGAAAGCCTGGTAAAACAGTTTCATTGCTACCTCTTCACTAGAGCCTTCCTTCTGTGTTCTATTTTTCCAGCATCTAATAAATTATTCCAGTTGATTTTTGAAAAGCAGGTCTTTTTCATGAAAAGGCAACAGTACTGACACATGCTGGATCAGTAATGAGGTTTCGAGTCCAGTCACACTTTGTCAGCAACATCTGTTGTTCACAGAGATGGATCTCATGCAGAACGCATTTGAGGGGCTAAGTTCTGTTCAGTGCCTGGAAGCTACATAGCTAGAACCTCATTTTTCCATCAAACAAGATGAGCAATAGTCCCCAGAAAATTCCCACTTTCTGTTTATATTGCTTAATTTGTAGTCTCTTCCCTTTTGTATCCTGAAAGGTAAGAAGAGGGTTTCCCTAGCTGTCAGATCCTGGGATCTGTTTTACTGAACTGGAAAGCTGGTAAACCAAGTCTTGGAGCCATTTACTCCAAACCTCATCAACTTTATTTCCTTAGTATGTACTTACACACACACAAGTGTAATTAATCTTCCAGCTGTGAAGTATGATAGCTTTTCTTCTGGTTTCTTTTCTTTACTTTTCTGTTTTTCCTGATGAACTGGGTTCCACTCAGGCAAAAGCTTCTCAATAGCAGGAGATCCCAGATAAGCTCCTAACGTGGTTTCAATTTTAGTGTTGCTGCTCAAGTACAATCTTTTAGCACAGTTGGACCATTTCTCTACAGCTCTCAATTTTCATGGTGCTACCTTGTTCACACAGTGTCCACTAAGAACATTTATTCTGCTGTTCTGATAATTCAAGCGTAATATTTCAGTTTCCCTGGACTTTTGTGACTGCTGCCCATTACTTCCCTTATGCATACACATGTTCTTTCCTTCTCTCTGTACAACACTTAGGTCTCCAGATCACTTGGTTAACTCCCTAAAGTAGATTACAATCACACTAACATTAAGCCTTATTTTGTGGCATTAGTGATTCCTGCTGCCCACTGTTACACAGAACACTGGCTTTAGTACATAAGGAGAGTGCTTGTTCCTACTGGTGTTCCTGTGCTTCTTTATTACACACAAGCCAGATTTTGAGTCTAGGCCATCACTGATATGGCAAGGCAAGAAACTAAAAATACGGGCATGACAAAAAGAATCTTTGAAGATCTTAATATGGTAATAATTAAAACCCTTTATGGATTTCTCTTCTCCTATTTACTGATAAAGATAAAGGGTATCTGTAGTAACAAATTTCTCAGAAGTTCTTGTGACATTTCAATGCCCTGCTTTTTTTTATTCATCCCCAAAAAATCTCCCACTGCAGGTAGCCAGTTGGCCTGAACTCAGTTGACCCACAAAATCTAACTGTATCCCTTAATCACGGAAACCCAGCCTCTTGTTGCTTACTGGAGAACTTCCTTACCATCATAAAATGTGATGTTCCTGCCTGTAAATTCCTGCTTTAATGTGAATTAGGATCCCAAGGCAAGGAACTTTTTTCTGCTTCTGCTGCTTTTATTATATTTAGGTAAGTAAGAAAACATTATTTCTTGTGTTTTCCTCATTAAGCCACATCAATAATATAAAAATCATGTTAAAAGCTACTCTTAAAATCTCACAATAACAAACCCCTCATCCTCCACACAAATACACTTCTTTAACTCTTAGAGTCCCAAACACTGGTATGCCTTTCTTTGTAAAAAACCACAGCAAATGTAACTATTATCCCACGGTGGTAACAGTTTAACTCTCCAGTCATCTCTTTCTAGCAACAAGGGACCTAGAGGAAACGACTTACATGACTGAAGACAACAGTTTATGCCAGATGCTTAAAGAGCAATAGGATGCATTACACAAACAATTATTTGGTTTTGTATTTTGACCAAACATACAAGTTATTAGCCACGCCTGTTCCATATCTTATCTTTTAAAAACTATTCTATTCTTTCAGGAGGAAAGCAGTACAATGCTGATGTGCTTTGCTGTGTCTATTTTGCTGGCAATAGGGAGGTTAACTTACTTCTCACTTCCCCCCACTTCCCACCACCCCCATCCTAGGAACACAGTAGGCAAAACGGAATTGTTCTTCTGAATTGCACATCCGTCAGCCTCCTCCTGGGAACAGACAGCTATTTCTTATGTTGGCTGTTCTACATCACTGAAATGTGAAGGGAGAATTTGAAGGAAGGAAATCATAGAAAAGAGAGATCTCTATGTTTCAGAGTGCTGGGGGGAACTACCAGAAGAAGGGTGGGATGGTTGGCATTGGTGGGGACAAGAATGTTGTAGGTAATGAAGAGCTGCAGAACCTCCACTGACAGAAAAAGAAAACTTTTTGAAGAAAATATTTTTGATCTGCTATCCTTTACCCTTTTGAAAAGACATTTAAATAAATACATATACATTATTTCCATCTGTAAACTTCTTATCCTCCGAGATCCTAAAGGAAAGATGTCTCTCTCTAATATTATTCATGCCTCAAATATAAAAACATCCTTTTTGCATTATTCTAGGACACATTGCCCCTGAAAGTAGGGATTTACAGCTAAATCTAGTATAAATACTGCCATTTGGTAATACTTCAAGAAATGACAGCAGGGCAGCAGGGTTAATTTAGTCTTCCCTTGGGACCATAAATGAACACATGGCTTCTCTGAGAAGACACAAAGAAATTTTAATTATCTCATTTAGAAGAAGCTCTGTTTAAAGGACACAGGCATGAAATGCATGAGGGGCAAATTTCAAAAGATCTGGAGTTAAACATCCAAAATGCAGAGTACTTATCTGAAGCTTATTAGGACTATTTGATGCTCTATGAAATGGTACCAGAAATCCTGTCCCAGCAGGCCATCTGCAGTGATTTCACAACTTCCTTTCAGGCTAGAAACTTGATCTGTTTGGTGGTAATTCCTCACCTCTGGATCTTGTGTAATGCTGAGAGCATAGCATAAGAACTCAAACCCCCGTAACTTTAGAAACTCCTATCTTGGAAATGCTAACCAAGCATGTAAGAACTCAAAACTCCTCATGTAGCAACAGGAGCTTGGACAAAATCAGTCACTTTCTGTAGTGAAAGCAGATGGTTTGAAAAGCAGCCCTTTCCCAAGAACTTCTGTGGACAACAAGTCTTCTCCACAGCCTAGAAAAGAAACATCATCCCTTGGCATCTGCTAGTGAGGGAAGGGAATAATGGACCAGGCTTTATCATGTTTAATTGAACACTTATTTTCTAGCATTTTCGGCCTTTGTGTTAAAACCCACTAAGTTAAAGAGTGTAGAAAATGGTATGCAAAAACACATTTGCAAAAAATTGGGTACCTATCCTGGGGTAAATAGTGGTCCTGATAAATTGTTCTGGTCCCAAAAGTGGAAAAACATGTCTATGTGGGGAAAAAGATTCCTAGGAGATTATTTCTTCTTTTCTTTTTTTCCCCCTAGGGAAGAGAAAAGACTAAATTCGGCAAGTCCGTTCTGCGTGGCTGGGGCTCTACGTGGCTCCCCGCCCCGCTGCACTTTCTGTAAAGCCCCGGGAGCACGGCGGGCACGGCTGCGCCGGAGCTGCGGAGCCCAGGGAAGGGAGGAGGCAGGAAGCCGCGGCCGGCGCAGGGGGCACCGCTCGCGCAGCAGCAGCAGCGACCGAGGACGGC
>WEIT01005741.1:195523-221317 GCA_013389985.1 Dryoscopus gambensis
GGCAGCGGCCGCGGCGGAGCTCAGCACGGCCGGACACGCGCGGGGAGCTGGGCCAGAGCGGCTCCGGCCGCTCACCCCGCCAGGGCACCCTTGGGCACCCTGCTTCTCCGGGCGGGAGCCGGGCTGCCAACGGGAAGCCACCACAGCCCCCACCCCTTGCTCCTGGAGGTCAATGTGACGCTGCAAACGCGCTCTGTGACGGCAGTTTTGCCTCCCGCTGTGGATTGCTTAGGTTTTCTAAAATGACGTATGATTAATTGGGAGGCAGAAAGAACAGGGAAGTGTAAAGATTTATTTATTTTGTTTGATTCATTGTTCCTGCGGAGGGAAGTACTGCTCAATAAGAGAGCGTAATTTAGATGGCCAGATTTCGGGGTGGAGGCTCAAACTGCTGCAGTTTGTTTGGTTCTGCAGGATGCGTTGTTTTTCTTTGGTAAAGAGAGCTAACATTGATTCTGACCTATACTGCTTCTTGCCAGAGAGGTTTCCCTCACGCTGAATCCCTGTTGAGTTAGACATCAGTCTACCTGAATGATCTCAACTCAAAGATAATACAGACCTAAGGAACCAATGCATACAAGCAGGTATCAGCTCTAGAAGCACAGCTATCTCGTACATAATGGATGTGGTGAAGTGTCATTTATCACCTGGATAGCTCAGCCAGGAAAGGCTGCTATTGCAATCACACTGTCAAATCACACTGCTGCCAGCGAGTGCCTTTATGCAAGCAATACAAATGGGGAACAGCACAGGCTTCAGCTTTCTAGCTTTATGTAAAATAAAGACTTTTGTCAGCAAAATGTATATATGTAATCCACTGATGGCTGGGCTGCAAACCTGGCTAAAGTTTGCCTAAATAGAACCTTACACTTAGCTTGGTGACTAAAAGGATGCAACTAAGATGGCACAATGCAACTCTGTCCATTACTTCATAATAATAAGCTTACTTGTAAATATTAAATACCATATAATATTATTCAAGTACATGCTTAGATAATAGACGTTTTTCATTGAGTTCTTGGTCTTGAGAGATCACATGAACTATGCTAATTGGTTCCCCATATTAATTCAGATAAGTTGCTTTTCTAAAAAATCATTTCTCTATTTCCCTTCGTGGAAATAAATTCCAGGGAAAACGGAAATTTCTGAGGAATTTATCCTTTTTGGACAGCTAGCTATGTGTTTGGCCTCTAACACCAGAACCATTTCTTCCTCCCTGTGCAGAACACACTAATAAAATATTTATCATTTAGAAAGGACGTTGGCAATGCTTTTCATACCATCTGCAATCTGACACCAGGACTTTGCAAAAGCTGAGTAAGGACGCTGCTTGGGCAGCTTTCAATAAACTGGGCAAGACTGCTTGACATGCCACAGGAGTTGAAGAGACTGTGAGCCAAACTGTTACGGACACCCACCATCCCAATGCACCTCACCCTATGTCTGTAGCCGGGGTCCAGCCTAGACAAAAGCATCCTCCTTGCCCATATTTCTACAGCAGCTCCAGAAGCATTAATCAGTTCTGATTGGCATTGTTGAAACTGTGTTAGTATGTCAGCCAGTTTGTTTCCTTCTAAAGAAGCTCTGTTTCCATAGCACAGTACCTGTGGCATGTGTTTCGTGCCATGATTTAGTCCCAAAGCTCAGGATGCATCCTTTGTATTTGCTCGCTGCAGGACAGATGTTCATCCTATCTAAATATCCCTTGCTGCAAACTGAGGAAATGATCCAGATCAATACTACCAAACACTTCTATTTGGCTGTTTTTAATGGCTCATTACACTTCCTCTAGTAATTCGCAGGCTGAAAGTTCAATATAGTGCCTATAAGTGCATTTATATACTTCCTGCTACTGTATTTTTGTAATCCTTGGACCCAAAATTAGCAAAAATTAATTGTTTGTGGTAGGAGACAGCAAAAATATCAAAACATATATAAGCAAAGTTGGGAAAGTTTATTTAACCTGATGTTAATTTTGGGGGTTTTTTTTGTATACAAAAAAAGAGTAAACTTGGGTTTTTCCCAGCTTTGACTACATGTTTTAGCTCTATACAGTTAGAAAATTTATATGAGTGCAACATACTTTCTGTACGAATATGAAGTGTAGAAATCTTCAGTATCAAAATGATAGATCAGTTGAGTTATTAATCTCTTCTTTCTGAGTGGGAAAAATTAGTTTTTCAGATACTTTTCCATTAAAGTTATTAAATATCTTTGAAATATGGCTTCCTTTCTTTTAGATTGGTCGTTTTGCACACCTTCAGGAAAATAGTAGTGATAGAAAGGTCAGGCAACTCTCTTATCCATGCCTCCATACAGACTCAAGGCGCCTGTGCTGAGACTTCTCCGCCTCAGGGAGGTTGCCCAGCTCTGCTTTGCTGGAGGAATCTGATAAGGCTGCAGGTTGGACTGACAAGACTGCAGGCCATGAAGACCAGCAAGGCTGTTCCAGCTGTCTCCCAAGAATGGCTGGAACCTGCAAATGTTACTGCCGTAGCACAGTCTTGTGCATCAGATCGATAGTCAGAAGTGGAGGACCATCAGTGGAATATCAAAAGCATTTTTGGTATCACTTTGCTATCTGATCTCATCGAGGTTACAGACTTTCCATGGAGGACTTGTGTCTTGTTTCATTAAAATACTTTCCTGCACTGAAATTTTTTTCTCTTGGCATTTAACATCTCTCTTTTTTTGGGACATGGCAATACCTACTGCATGAGGTAAAAAGGACGTCCCACAAGCATGTGGAGAAGGTTCTTGGCTAGTAATGCAGAAAAGAAAAACATTCTTCACTTGCTCACTCATTTGCAAAAGAGAGAATATTCCTGAGAGCTCCCAAGCCTCTGTTATCTCTGTGACTGATCCTTGGTGAACAGCCGGCAGCAAAATGAACTTTCCAGAGTGGCTGAATATCCCACAAAAATAATTGTGGGTTGCCTGGACTAGAGAACAGCACCATTACCACTTATCTTGTTACGACAAAATGAGTTAGCATATTTGTCATTCTTTACTTGATAAATGTAAACACAAGGGGTATGTAGGGACATAGCATCATTTTCTTCCATTTCTCAAAAGTAGCAAAGCTAAATGTCTTCTATGTAAGTTCAGTGTATTCAAAAATTAGGGAAAAAAAGACAGTAGAAAGATTTCTGGGACTTGGTTTTTTAATTTAATAATGAGAAGAATGGTTCCTGCGATTCTTCCTGTTTTTTTGCATCTCTGACTTGGCGGGTAGATGGAAAGAGATTTAAGAAACAGGGAGTTGAGTTACATCCAAGTTAAAAAAAAAAAAAAAAGAATAGCTATTGAACTGACAGAAACTGAACTTCAGTGTTGAATTTATATTACATAGGGGTGTTAGTTGATGATGGCAACAACTCTTGCCTTTACAAATAGGTGTATCGACTCCTTGAATTTAAAAACGAGCTTGACTTCATGAATTCAAAGCTGTGCAATCACTTCTTTCGTCTTCCTGTTACACACACTGACTCTCCTAATGCCGAGCTCCAGCCTCCACAGTCAGAGCTGCAGGTGTCCTACATGCTTCTTTGCAGGTGCACCCGTGCTAGAGGGCAGCAATAGAAATGGGTGCTTCTGATTTGCCTGCGTGCTGAGGGACACTCAGATGAGCTGAGCCGCTGTTTCTGGCTCATACACATGTACTGCTTTCAAGAAGTGGGCCTATAAGGCATTTTCATAAAATATAGTCTGGGAATCACAGAAGAAACTGTAGTAAAAAGAAAACGGACTGAAAAACAACAGTTACAAACATTTGGCTCCTTAATGCAGCCCAAGTTGGGAAGTAGAGGCCAGAGTAGCCTGTCTGCAGACTGAGCTTTGGTATTACACATCTGGAGTTCTGTCACTTGTGTCAGCCCATGAAGGGAAAAGATTCATCAGTCTTACTCCTGAGACCTGTGTGTGGAAAGACCATAACAATAAAGCAGATCATTTAGAATATTTGATTGCTATAACCATCACAAAGATGAGGTAGTTGTAACAGCAAGACTAAGTTGGAGGAAAAAAATGTGTTGACTTGCAGAAAACAGAATTAGTAAACCTAAAACCTAATGCACATAAAAAAATCATTTAACAGCTACTCTGAATCTTCTGACAACACTAAAAAAGTCACATAAACTAACTTCTGTGCTGCTGCCTTTTCTTAAGCAGAAGTATGTGAACTAGCTTTAAACTTATCTCTTATCTCTATACTTGTTGTAATTGGAATTTTCCAGAGGAATTTGTCTAGCAGTTGTTTTTAACTAATGTTCATTGAATGCATGATGAAGCCTCATCACGGAAAATAAATAACAGTGTTGTGACACTAGGAACCCAGTTGTCATCATTAGTGATGGAAAAAGATAACTGTCTGCCCTGACCAGTAGTGTTTTGGTGGTCTCAGTAAAATCTAAGGTTGAGGAAAATAAGCTGGACCAAATTACGTGAAAATGAGTACTCCAGCATATTCCTTCAAATTATAAAAAGCCTTGATAAGTTATTCAGCTGTCTACAATATCAGATTTTAGGAGAACTTGCTACGTATCTGGAAAATACAGTATCTGGGAAAAGGAATTGCCTCTCATCCAGCTGGAAACTAAGTGAAAGGCTGGAGTCCTTGGACCTGTGAGATGAAAAGCTTTCATCCTAGAGGAGGACATGGTTTAATGGTGAACATGGTGATAGTGCTAGGTTGGTAGTAGGACTTGATGATCTTAAAAGGTCTTTTTCAACCTTAATGATGCTCAGATTTTGCTTAATTAAACTAGTAAAGATAGTCACAGGGGACACAGTCAGTCAGGGAGGAAGATGAAATTGTGTTCTCTGCACATTTCATGCTACCTGTGCAGCTGGTTTCTTCCAGGATAAGAAAGGAAAATGCCTGAAGAAAAGGGGAGGAAATTCTACAGGAAATTTGGTAAAGATTTCCTTCTCTTGTTTTTCTCATGGAAGAAGGTGACCTGAACTCATAAGGATAAAAAATAAATGCCGCATGAAGCCTCATACAAATGAACTTCTCGTCAAAAAAGCCTCCTCTTCTGCATGCAACACTCTTAAAAGTTCTAATGGAACAATTTAATATAATTAGTTCCACCAACCTGCACAACTCCACCCCTGATGTGCTGCTTTTGCAATACCAGAAGCAAAATTGAGCTTGACTGAACTCTTTTCCTGCAATGTCGTGTTGCTATACAAATAGAAACTGGCTTCAACATCATGCTGCCCTTTGAGTCCAGGTTAGTCTGTGCAGGGTGGCTGCACTCTCGGGCCTCTTTGGAGAGGCAATGAAAGGACACTGTGGGTGGCAGAGAAAACAAAAAGTAGGAGCAAGAAGTGGAAATCTATTATATGCCCACAAAGCTCAAAGGGAAAGAATAAACAAAGCACTATTATTCCTCCTGTTGCTGCTTTTTTAGAAGTCATTTTCTCACTGGGTTTTTTTTACTAGATTTCTTTCATCTTCCTGTCTCCTGATCTTTCTTGACCAAAAACCACCATGTTGAGATGCAGTCAGGCTTAAAAATTATTGAAAGAACCACACTGTACTTATGCTCCCAAGTGTCTCTTTGTGCACAGGCACGTCTCTACTTCCCTGCTGACTGGGGTGCTGAGCCAGGTAGCAAACACGCAGTGCACTTCACTTCAGCAAGCATGCTCCCTCCTACACTTGACCCTGCATCACTGTGGAATGCAGAGCAGGGGCGTCACATATCTTTTAGGGAACCCCTAGCTACCAGTCCCCTGGCAACAGGCAATGCTTCCTCAGGAGAGGCTGTGGCAGATGTTGATTGCTGCTAGCAGCAGCTTTCCCTGGTGGGCTCGCCCCAAAGACGGATTTGAGAAGGCAGAAGATGCTTCTCGTTACGGGCATGTGGTTGCAATGAAACACAGCTAAGCTGTGCCCTGTGGGGTCACGACAAACAAAAGCCTCAGAGCCATAAATAAGTGCCTGGGGATTTAACATGCTCAGGGGCAAAGACTTGAGCCTGTGTTACCATGCACAAGCCAGCATTTCTGAATGATAACAGGCTATGGATACCTGGAAGATGAAGTGTGCTGCTGAAACATCTCAGAAGGGTCTGTTTGACACTCATTGCTGACTGTGCAACCAGGGAAGAGACAGAGACATCTCCAGAGAACAACCAGGTCCTGCTATGCCTGTCTAGACACCCATCCACCATGCAACAGGCTCAGCTGTGCCTGGCAGGCACCTCTTCCTCTGCAGCCAGCCTAGACCTACAGCAAAGTCTGCCCAGCTAACGCAGGGTGAAGGGAAGCCAAGCCCCTCTGAAACCTGACTTCTCTGAAGCATCTCACATTGCACATTTACTCTCCTCAATACTTGGACCATTATGAAGGGGAAAAGCTTGTATTAATAGGTTTATCAATTCAACAATTTATATCAGCAAGTAGGCAACAAGGTTTTCAGGTATAGAGTTCACTTTTCCCTGACAATGTGAAGAAATTATTGGATTAGCAGTTAGCAAAAGGAGTGATGGATGTGTGGCATGCATTCAGAAGCACAAAAAGAAATGCAAGGAGGTAGAAATGCATGCCCGATAAAGTCTCAATTTACTTGAGAAGATGCATTTTACTGTCCTAAGTGTGAAATAAGTTTCTAGAATGGAGTTTCCAGAAAATCCTATTATTATTTCATCATCACTGAATTTATAGTACTTCAGGGAAGGTTTCTCTTTCTTAGGATACCTCCCAGAAGAACCTGGCACTGGAATGCTTGACTCAGTAAAAGCTTAGCTTTGGTAATATAACCTTCTTTCCAGCAGAAGTGTGCCCTCTGATTATTTTTGCAAAAGAAGACATTTGGAATTATCTATCTGCACAGTATTCTTTAATAAGCTGAAAGAACCCCGTTTACCTTCTCTAAAAGGAGACTTTGAAAGATAGTAAATTTTGTGAGTCTTTAGAACATAATAAAAGAAATTCACAGAAGTGATTATTTTTCCATGTTGGATGAATGACATACATTATACAAGATTGTACAGATAGGCCAAACCCAGTTTGATTAATCCACCAACTTTGTCCAAGGCAAGATAACCTTTCAGAAAATACCTTCTCTATACAGAAAATAGGGCCTCAGCCAAAAGGTAAACACTTTTGAATAGATTTTTAATAGCCAGTAAAGCCAAAACTGCCTTTACTGTGTGCTTCTTCATGAGTTCAGACAAAGGTGTGTATGTTTCAAAATATCCTGAAATAACCATTTTCATAGATGAAAATATTAGGTTGCTTGATATTCTTATAAGACAGAGACCATCAAACAAACCCTTGATTTGGAAAATTGTAAATTCAAAAGAGGAAACAGGCCTAAAAGCAATTGTATCCAGAGAGATGAACTTTACAACATAATACTTGCCAGTGATTGGTAACCATAATTTCATCCTTTCAGGCCAAGAACAGCTGCACTTTCTAAGTACACTATGAGTGTTTCTTTGCGTTATTTTGTCCCTAACACCCCAGTTAGGTAGCATACAATCTCATCTTTCTATTCATCCTTTATAAACTTAATTTAAAAGTCTGACTGGGGAGAATTGTTTGTAAACAATTGTAAACAATTCTCTTGTCAATGGAATGACCTTTTTTCCTAGGTATCAAGTGTCACAGTTTGAGTTTCTCTCTTCACCCTGTGAAGCCTGTATTAGGAAGCAACAAAATAAACAATAGAAAGAAAAGAGAAAAGCCACCAAGCTCTAGAACAGCTGAACTTAAATGACTTAACATAATCTCTAAATTAATTGAAACAGTATGGTAGCCTTTCTGATTAGTCTTAACTAATACTACAGGCTTCCTGGAATACAATGCACTCTGTCCCAAAATTGCCTAAAATTTCAAATGAATCCGTACCCATATAAAGAAATGATGCTGCATTATGGACCAATCCTAATTTGCATTAGTAGCCCTTAACAGACCTACATTCAACCTTCTAATAATGCCAAAATTTTAAAGATAATGCAATAAAAATAAACTGTCTTTGCAATGGTACTTTTAGTGCTAATCTGTGCTGGATGGGAAGATCTGTTGCTACCAGTGTAGAATGCAAGTATGCAAGGGTCTCTGTATGACCCCAAAAAGGGGAAAAAACCCTTTTATTTGTGAATGGGGATTAAATTCACACTTCTTATCACTGCAGATTTGACAATGAGCATCACAGCTAGCTGTAATGGATTTAGATTTAAGAATTGGGATTTTGCCACTCTGTAGAGTGAAATTACATTGACTGATGAAATTTTAACCTTACAAATTTCAAGTTCTGCTGCCGACAGGAACATTGCATTGGCGCTACTCCACATGCCAAGTAAGACAATAAAGTTTACAACATCAGGGTAATATTACATTTGTGGAAATAGGCCAAGTGACGAATGAGACACATCCAAATTTCCTCCTTTCCTTTCACAGAAGAATTATTACTAAATGTAAAAACACAAGAGACCTAAGTGAAAATAAGTAGGATTGTTAGTTAAATCATTTTAAATCACCTGACTATCTTAAGAGAAAGAAAAGGAAAGAGAATTAACTGGAATTCATTACACTGTAAGAAGTAGGCACACCAATCTCAAGTTACTATTTTCAGCCTAGTATGCATAATAGGACAAGAGGGCAAAGGTAGAAACTAAAGAAAAACAAATTCCAACCGTCAGGAAGCATTTTTCACATGAGAATCATAAATGTTGGAACACTCTATCAAGTAAGGCTAATGAGGCTAACAGCTAGCAGCCAAGGAACATCAAATTAGATGGCATCATGGGTGGATGACAAAAAAAAAGGAAACAATTTTGCAATTATCCTGAAGGCAAAAATGCTTCTGATGTTCTTTGCCTGCCAACATACATAAAGGGCCACACTTGCCTTTCAGTTACATCTACAAGATCCAATAACCATCCCTAGGGGAATTGCACAGCATCAGTGGCAGGATAACCCGGTTGATGGGTTTTATGGAAGGTATGCTAGAAATAAGAAAGGAAATGTTATTTTTCCTTAACTGGCTGTGATTTAAAAACTATGTTATTTATATATATAAAGTACTTATATAATGACATCATGAAACTAGCAAACTTGTAACATTGAGCTCGTTCATCTACCTTGCAAAGGTAGCTCAGAGACTGATTTTAAAGCTAGATCAATGTGGTCAAATCAGTCTGTGTTTATTTGAAGAGTAATCAACTACTGGAAACATTTAGTAGGGGCTGTGGAAGGCTCTTTGGCACTGAAAAAACAAAAAATACAGATGGGATGTTTCTCCATAACTGGAGCTGTAATTCAAACATGAATTAAACTCAGGAAATTCTCACAGCCTACTTTATAAGTATCAGTCTTGCTTTATATATTCCATATTTCTCTTGACACCAATATGCCACATGAATCAAGTGCTCTCTATCAAACTGAGCCTGTACTTTCAGCTGATGATCAGCAAGGACTGCAGATGAGAGATGAAAGACTTACGGTTAGTGCTGTAGGTCTCACACAGGTGTAATGTGGGGGGCGTCATAGCACACTCTCTGCTTGCATGCTTGTTATTTAAGACAAACAAACAGACATAACTTCACTAGTTGATAACAAATGTAGGTGACCAGTCTGGGGACATATTCTGACTCACTCTTCCAGGACCCTATTTTCAACTTCCAGTTCTTAGAAATTAAAACATGAATCTCCTTAAAGGAGGGAAAGTGTTTATCAGCACAAAGAGATAGGACATACATAGAACATAGGACTACAAAACCAGGAAAGCCAAAAGATGTACGTGATGTTAAGTCACTCATTATTACCTGAGGGAGGCTTGAAAAGCAGAACTTCACTAACGATTAACATGAAACCTCACTGTCAGCACACACTGGCAGAATTTCTATTAATTGTTACCCTGAAAGCTAAATCCAGTCAATCCTATTGTGTTTCCTTGCATCTCCCAGCAACTAACAGAAAAGGTCAGATGCTTAGAGCCTGACCCAAAGTGTGCTTAACCGCACTGATTTAAAGGGGTTTTTAAACATGTGGCAATCTCACTTTAAAACCTGACTGAAAACATTAGACCATTTGATAGCACACACTTAAATTAGAATTTTCTGTTGAAGACATCATGCTGTTCTGCTTAAAAGCTGGTGGCACAAAATGGGTCTCATAATACTGTAGTTAATTATTAAAAAACAGTGGAGCCGGGAAAGTATTATGTTTTTCAGCTTTAATTATTTAGACTTAAAGCAATTGGTCACATGTCCTTAATAATTAGACAGAATTCATGCAACAATATACCAAGATCCCACACCACTAATCCTTTAAAAATCATGCTGAATATACTCTTTGGAAACATGTGACCTTTTGGGGCACATTTAGTGCAGCACATAGCAATACAGCACAGAGATTCAAAAAATGAGTTTCAAGTGAGCTGCCTTGGGTACTGTATCTGGCCTGAATAGCCTAAGTTGCAGTGCATTTGTAAAATCTCCTAGAGGACTTCATTAGGAAAGTTCTAGCTGCAGAAACACACAGCTTCCTGAAAGTAACTTTCATATTAGTGATGTAGTCAGCTCAGTAACCTGTAGTGGTGGCAATGCCACTCTGAGTGTACAAGGATACATTTCTTTCCTTGCTGTTTTCAAAGTTGAGAGATGTTACAGTTATTATAATGCAACTGCTGCAGGGATGTATGTACTGAATGCTAAGGTGGAGAAAATGGTTAACCTGCTTATACTCTAACAGGGAGAATGAGTTCCCTCTCCCCTGTATGCTGGTCCAGGCAACACACACCTTCTGCAGCATGCAGACTGAGGCATGACTCACAGATTAGCAGACTTGAGGATGACACCAAGCTGGGGGGGAGTGTCGATCTGCTGGAGAGTGGGAAGGTTCTGTGGAGGGACCTGGACATGCTGGATCGATGGGCTGAGACCAACAGCATGAGATTCAACAAGAACAAGGCCGGGTCCTGCACTTGCGTCACAACAACTCCAGACAGAGCTACAGGCTGGGGCAGAGTGGTTGGAAACTGGTCATGTGGAAAAGGACCTGGGGGTGCTGCTTGACAGCCAGATGAACATGAGCCAGCAGTGCCCAGGTGGCCAAGAATGCCAATGGCATCCTGGCCTGGATCAGCAACAGTGTGGCCAGCAGGACCAGGGAAGTGATTGTCCCCCCCGTACGCAGCACTGGAGAGGCCACACCTCAAGTCTTGTGTTCAGCTCTGGTCTCCTGAATTCAGGAAGGACATTGAGGTACTGGAGTGGGTCCAGAGAAGGGCAACAGAGCTGGTGAAGGGGTGGAGTGCATGTCCTATGAAGAGCAACTGATGGAGCTGGGGTTGTTTAGCTTGAAGAAGGCTCAGCAGGGACCTTATCACTCTCTACAACCACCTGAAAGGAGGGTGTAGCCAGGTGGGGGTCGACCTTTTCTCCCAGGCAACCAGTAACAGGACAAGAGGACATAGTCTTAAACTGCACCAGGGAGGTTTAGGTTAGACATTAGAAAGGAACTCTTCACAGAAAGGTTGATGATACACTGGAATGGGCTGCCTAGGGAGGTGGTGGAGTCACTGTCCCTGGAGGTGCTTAAGGAAAGGCTGGATGTGGCACTCAGTGCCATAGTCTAGTTGACAAGGTGGTGTTTGGTCATAGGTTGGACTTGATGATCTCAGAGGTCTTTTCCAACCTCATTGACTCTGTTATTAACCTGCACCATGGCTGCAGTGTCTGTCCCTCCCAACGCCACAGGGAGGGACAGACAGCAAATCCTGGCTGGATCATGCTCCCTAGTTAGTCAGCCTTGGATCTATCTCACCTTGGGGTTATGTTTTCATAGAATGGCTTGGGTTCTAGGGAACCTTAAAGATTATCTAGTTCCAACCCCCTGCCATGGGCAGAGACACCTTTCACTGGAGCAGTTTGCTCAAAGTCCCATCCAACCTGGTCTTGTAGACTTCCAGGGATGGGGCATCCAAAACTGCCCTGGTCAACCTAAATAAGTGCCCCATCACACACACAGTAAAGGATTTCTTCCTAATATCTAATCTATACCTAACCTCTTTCAATTTAAAGCCATTCCCTCTTGTCCTATCACTACATGTCCTGATAAAGTCTGTCTTCAGCTCTCTTAGGCCTCCTTTAGGTACTGGAAGACTGACAATTTTTAAGACAGTCCATGCAGCTCTGCTGTTGTGGAAGCTGATGGACAGTCTGACATTTATGCTTGAAGGAGAGCTACAGCAGTTCACAGCAGCCCCCATTTCCAGGACTCACACACCCTTGGTTGTGAGCTCTGTACTGCAGCTGGACTCCTCAGGGAGCTGCTCTCTTCTGTTTGTGAAATGCTGGAGATTCCCCTTTCCTCAAGTCTCCAAGTCTTCTGGTATGGGTCTTGCTCTTTTGGACATGCAGAGATTTTGGGAACAGATCATCAGATCAAAAGGTCAGAAGTCTTTCCTGCTTGTGCTCTGGAGCACAGTCTTTGTGTTCATTGCTCATTTGAATGCTGCTGGGAGAGCTGACGTTACTAACCAGATTCTAAGCAAAGGCTAACCAGACTATCTAAAATTATGTTCGGTTCTGAAGTGCCAGAAAAAAAAGAAATTTCTTGAAGCTATGGCAAAACTAAGTTGGTCTTTTAACCAAGAAGAAAAAAAAAAAGGCAAGTAATAACTTTGCACTTTTATTTTAATTCACCATTTTCCCACGCCGTTTTGTAGAAAAACTACTCACTTTTGACAGCAGACAAACTTGGAAGTAGGAAGATACAGTAGAATTTCTGAGATTAAACTGTAAGATTTTTGCAGCTGAAACAACTTCATGTCAATCTGACCACAAAAAGACAGAGAATGGTCTCAGACCTGGCTTCTCAGCTACTGAGGAATTGGACTTTCCTCACAGAAAAGACTAAATTCATATTTACAGAAATGCTGCAAACATTGTGGGATCTTTAGATGGCAGTTGAGTAGTTTTAGGATGGTCCCTGTCCCTCTGTTAAATTAAAAAAATCCTGCTTTTTCTCTATGTACATAAGTGAGTTTGCGGAGTTTCTGCACAGGCGAATGGGGTTGCCCATTACCTGCATGCAGCACTGTAATCTCTCCACAGACCGTGGCTGCAGGGTAAGCAGTGAAACTATTTGGCAAGTGCATTTCATATTCCTTTTTTTCCTGAGGAGGATGAGCTTTAATCTCCCAAATTAATTATGCTGTTCTATGAAGTTAAGTGTCCTTGTCTTAATGGAACATCCATTTTAGAGCCTAATGAAAGATGAGTAGCCTCAAGTCTAAGAACACGTGTGCAGGGCGGATCTCAGTCTACCCCTCATTCATAACGCATGATGACTGTACTTCAGTTCCTCTCTCCTTGTTTACACATGTTACTGGCTTTATGGAAGACAGTGAATGATACATGACTAACATGGAAATCACGCTGAATGAAAATTAAATACCTTGAAGTAGTAGTAAAAATGACATCATCCCTAATTTGAGACGGTATAGTTCCACTGCAGCTGACAAGCCCCATGGAGTCCATCTCATGGAAACTGGCTTCTATACACAAAGAGCTCCCAACATGCCAGTGCAATGCTTCTGGCTGCCTGTGATTCGGTCATATTTGCCTGCTGTATGTTTTACCTTGGAGAAAAAAAAACCAGACCAGTTGGTTCAAAGCATGAAGCAGTGCAGGATCATGCAAGCATGTTGCTATAGGGCTCACAGGATTCCTTACTCAGACAAATTCAAGACCACAGTCCCAGTCTTCAAAGTGATTTATGATACAGCCTCAAGCTACCTTACTAATCACCCTTCTACTCACTTGTGACTCTATGTGATACTGTGTCCCTAAGGGACAATACAAACCTCAAGCAAGAGATTAGAGTTGTAAAAGCAGAGGTAACATTTTCTTGAAGAATGGCTACTATATTATTCCCTTGAAGACACAAAAACAATTATTATGTGCAAGTAACAACAAGGAGAGTTTAAAGATTCCCCTCTTACACAGAAACATAATCAGATCAGTGTTGGGCAGATCATTCATTGGATGATGATATAAGATGTTTGGATCTCAATTTGATGGCATAAATTCATAAAAGGAAATAAATGTTAAAGAGAAATATAATTTTTTTCCTGGACGTTTCCCAGTCCATCAACCATGTAAGTTTATTTAAATAATCATTTCTTAAAAGAGCTTCTGGTATAGATGGTTTGATGTGTAGAAACAGTACCATATTTCACTCTCTTTGAGTCTAATTAAGTCTGTTTACTCAAAAGAAAGTTTTATCCTTTTAGTCCCTGGGTCACTCAAGGGATGAAGTCCCAAGAAGTTCTCTCCTTACTCTCTAAGACTGAGGCAAAAGCTAAACAGTTGATCTTATAGTAGATAAGGCAGTATCAATAGCTTAATAACTAAGGCAGCAAGATTCACAAAGAAATAAAATCTCTTGCCATGGGTAAGGAGTGGAATAGAAAAGTAAGAAAGAAACCTACACTGGAAGCAGGCATTGTGTGACTGACAACTGATAAAGACCAGTTCACATCAAATGAGGACAATTTAAATCCCTACCTTCTACTACCCACCTGTCCTTGACTGCATTCTAAAACCACAAGGTAAAAGAGCACATTTTTGCCATGCCCCTCACCTAATCACTCCATAGAAAATCTCTCTGGAGAGTGAGGCACTTGAAGAAGATGCACTGCAGTGTTGACACTCTCCAGAACAGATTAAGCTGCAGTTGGGATGTTCAACATAACCCACCAGAAAACATGTAGCCAATTGCTACATATTCTAGTTACCATCCTTTCCTTGGGAAGGACTACTTTTCCTAACACTTAGGGATGACAAAGAGGTGAAATAAATAGTTTCTCAATGCCTCTGCTTTTGCAATTCAACTTGTGACCTGTTGCCGTTCACACGTTCTTATATGATTCTTTTTGTCCTTTATTTTGCTTATATGAAGTAGATATCAACAGATAGGGCATGATAATGCCATGAATCATCACATAAAGCTTAAAACAAAACTCTTGGGAGGGGTTTGGGTCTTCCTTTGCACAAATTTCCTATTCAAAGGGGTGACAGTGCTGCTCAGTCCTTTTATTCCATCCTTACTGACATAAAACTCCCCAATACAATGGGGAGAGAGATGCATGTGAGAAATAAGAGTGGGCCCTGATTTCCAGCCAGCCAGTGTCACAGTCTGAGGCACACACGCTCCATGTCTATACGAATGCATTAAGGAGGCCTGTGTCCCACAGCCTGACCACCTGTACCATTTAGCTGTCAGAATGGTCTCATGAATGCCTGTAGCTTGGGTTAGGAAGCTTTTGCTTGCTTTGCTTGCAAAGACAGTTTTGGCTATCATGCAGGAGTCAGCATAATGTATGGAACACAGGCAGTCTCTAAGGGACCACCCTGTTTTGGAAACTAAGGAGGCTATTACTGTTATGGACATGGACAGACTGTGCCAACTGACCACAAGGCAGAGAATACACCTGGGACTCTGCGGTTTACCATAAGGGACACAGCCAGAGAGGAAACAGCCTGTATGCCTTAGAGAGTTAAGAGATAACAGATGTGCTGGCAACCTCGTGGGCACGCACAGAGGACAGAAGATTTGGACAACTTTACACTGACTTCTTCACACCTATTCTTACCACAAACCTGCAAACCACCCGGTGGAAACCTAGCCTCAGCCCCACACTGCGAGGAAAATGCTTACATTTCCCCATTCACTTCCTTCTTCCAGACAGTGTCACTTCAGATTTTCTAAGTTTCACGCAGAGACGTTTGGGCTGTTTCCAGCAGACTGTTTCTCTGGCTGCCGGCTTGGGGAGATATGCAGGCTTCCCATGCTCCGTGGCCCCAGCGGCTATTCCCAGCCCTGTGCGGGAGCGGCATTCCTTTCTGCCCACTCCCTTTGCTGAGGCTCAGCCCAGGACACTCTGGCAGCCCTCGTAAGCAGCTCCACTCTCCTCCCAGAATTGCACCCTGGGGTCTCGGTACATGTGTTCAGGATGCCGCGAGACTCAGACCAGGTGTTTGAACATCAATTACACGGGGTCAGTGAGGCTGCAGCTTGAATGTGGGAATGCCTTTCTTCATCCATATGCAGCATGCCCAGGGACTGCACAGATGGAGCAGCAGGAGCCAACACTTTGCTGAGAGCAAGACACACAGGAGTGAGACACGCAAAGCTTGCGAAGCTTTCCCAGTTTCCCGTCCCTACCTTGGAAAACGATTCTGCTTCCCACAGCTGCAAGGCACAGCAAGCATGGGCAGGACCTGACAGTGGAGACCCGTGCAGTACAGGCAGACAACTGACAATTTGTACAGATGCCTTTATTCCTTTTTTTTATCTCTGATGAACAATAGTTTTGTTTCCAAGCCTGTCTTTCCACAGGAGGCCATGGTGTGCACCAAGGGGGTCAGGTCTGTGTTGAGCCAGGAGCTGCAGCCTCCAGAGGATGGACAGAAGGGGAGCCATACTGCTCAGGCACCAATGGCAGGTACACAAGCTCCCAGAGTCCAATCAGATATAAAAACTCATGAGCTCAGAGCTGCGCTTTGTGACAAGGCTTAAACCTGAGGCAGTTAGTTGTTTTGTAATGACATAAACTAGAAGACTACAAAAAAACCACCAAAATCCCCAAAAAACCCCAAGTGCAGAACAAAACAAATGTGCTATATCAAAAACATTTCACTTTGTCCAGCATTCCTTTTCTGTATACAGCCTGATTATATATTCAAGTGATTTTGGTCAGCAAAGAACCTTTAAAAGTTTGGTGAACTCTTAAGGAAAAGTATACTTGGAATAAAGAATTTATTATTTGGCTCCATCATCCAGTGGCAAGAAGGGGTGTGGGTAGGATCTGCAGCTAGGACCTGCCAAAAATAAGCCAAGCCCTATTTATCTGAATGATATTTACTTGCTAACTTCAGAAAGCTACTTCAAAATAAAGGTTGGGATACTTTACAAATAAATAGGACGCCTGAAATATCCCACTAAGCATGCATCCTTGGTAACTGATATGATCTAAATGTTTTTCTGATCTCGTGTTTCTAAAATAAAAATAGAACTCATTAGTAAATTTATATTGGAAATCAGGGAGTTTTCCTGACAAAAAGTCTCCTGTTGAGGAACTGTTCCTGGAGAGATATACCAAATGATGCTGCCCTTTCAATTCATATGGAAGGCTCTGGTCAATTTTTAAATTCTGTTCTGGCCCTCCTAAAACGTGCTTATTTCCCTAAAATTGCCACAAATTTTAAACTTGCACATCTGCTTTTGCAGCTTCCCAGCCTCCCCGCAGCCAGCTGGGCTGCACCAGGACCTGCTGGCTGCCTCTGCCTCAGGCTCGCTCCCCCATCGACCCCAGGGGAGCCCCGGGTCCGCTCACTGGGCGGAGGGCCAGCTCCGGGTGCAGCTGTGCTCCCAGAGTGGTGTGAATGAGCAGTGTGGGAAAAGGGCTGTGAGAAGTGGGGCTTCCCCCTTGGCCTGCCAGCAGCCTGGGAGCTCGGGCCGAATGCTGGGCCTTGGTGCTGGCCTGAGCTGTGGTCAGACATGCCTGTGCCCAGCTACCCTGACCTCCTCCACCTGTGGGCAAATACCCCAGCCTGGCCTCTGCCTGTCTCCATCCCCATGGCCCTGCCCTGCCCTCCAGGGCTGTGTCTGCCCTCGGTGACCACCTGGACCCACTGGAGGGTAAGGGTCCTGCCCACCTCCCAACCACGTCTGTGGTCTCATGCCTCCTGGCTCCCCTGCCCACATGGAGCAGCAGCCCACTGTGCTGCTGGGCAAACCACATCCACCCCTCATTCCCAGGAAGTACAAAAGTAAAGGCAGAAACTGAAAGACAGCACAAAACCAGGTGTGTTCAGAAGATGCATCTGCCTAGTCAAACACTGTGACTGTCAAAGAGGGGAAACGGCAACAAAAACATGATTCTGCTGAAGTAGGGCAAATTAATCACACAAATGCAAGTTTGCTCATGAACTGTGAGAGCTTTTTCCTTGCTACACATTGTTTCTAGGGTGTGAAAACAAGGAGCTACCTTTGCATCAAATCAGCACCTTCAGCTTCCAAATGTACAAAAAAAGGGTACATGGAAACCAGTAATGTTGGTCCTTGGTCACTCAGAAATGTTTGCGTGATAAAGATCACATACTTTCACTGTGCTATCAACTGCTGCTATCAACTAGGTGCTGCCATTTTAAAGAAAATAACTGTTGATAAACATCAGGAAATACTGCAAATTTTACTGTGCTTTTTACTTCTTAGGAGCAAACAGGTTACTGCAAATAAAGCAAGGCACGAGAAAGTAAGCTGCCTTCTTAGGCAAAATGATGTAAGCTACTAAATTAACATTGAACTCTTTGAAGATCTTGGATCAGTATAATATGGTATGAAGAAATGTTCCACTCCTTGGCCAATTTTTGGCTTGTCAAAACAAAAGCAAAGAACTAATTAAGAATAATCTGGTCTCAAACAAGAAATGCAATACTGCAAAAGAACCCCAAACCCAACACTAATACAAAATGTGCTCTGAACTACTGAACTAAAATATTTATAACAAATGTGTTTGCTAATAGTATAACTGAATAAGCCACAATGCAGCTTTGCATTTTGAGTAAGGCAAATATATTTGGACCTGTGTAAAATTAAAAAAATTACATGGTATTTTTTAAATAAAAAAATACATGCATTAAAAAAATATACATGTATATAAAAAATACATGCATTATCATAATCATAAAAGCTTCCTGTGGTAAAATCACTACATAATAAGACTCAGATGTCCTACCCTAAAAGCTCAAGGAAAAGCAATGCTGAATTTCTGAAACTGCTTCAGCTACTTTCCGAGTAATGTTAAAAAACAACAAGATCATTTTATTACATGAGAGTTTACCTTGTTAGGGTTCTTCTCTCTCAGTATCAACATTTTAACTCTGAGAATTCTGGGAGGCTGACAGAACTCTGTCTATTCTGCTACCAAATGCAGCATAACTATATGATATTAATAACTCAATAAAATATTATTAACTTGAATATATTATAGTAAATACTGTTTGAGCATAATTTTGACCTATAAAGAAGAAAAAGTGAGTAAAAAACCTATTTGTGACTTTTCACAGAGAGTTTAAAGAACATGGATACACACAAGAATCTCCTCCTCATCATTACTAACTTAAGGGAGATACAATATTTTGCTTTTGGTGTAACCTGTCTTTTGTCCTTGCATGAATAACTTGAAAAAGTTATATGATATACAGGATATGACTGTATACAAAGAATAGACTCTGTAATTTTTTTCCACACAGACATAGCACAATGACTCTTAAAGAAATCTTTCAAGAAAGAATGATTAATTAGTAAACTAGAATCAGTATCAGTTTCATAGGCATGGCAGAAAAAAAGAATTTCAAGAAAGAATTTGAAGTGTAACAAGGAAAAGGGACATTTAAGAAACTCTCTTACTGATGAGTGGAGCAGACAGCACACAAGAAAGCAGGGACCAAAAATAAGGAATTTAAAGCTATCAACCATGACTACATCTCCATGTGTGCAATACTGGCTGTGAATATGTTTGTCTGTCTCGCACCATATGATGCTGATAGGAGAAGTCATGGCTCTTGGAAAAAACATAAATTCCCACTCAGGCAGCCATCCTGCTGCCCATCTACAACATGATACAAACTCTGTGACCCTCATCACTGAAACACCACTGCCAGACCAAGATATGGCTTCAGTGTCGGTGAAAATGAGTGGCCTTGCCTTAGGCAGCTGCCACCTCCTTCATTCAGGATTTCTCACAGTTCTTCGAGCTGCCCCTTCCTGTCAGCTCCATGACTGAAGATAGAAAGAGTCCTTTCTAAACTACCCAGTAATTCTTCCAGGGTTCACGGAAATATTGAATAAAGGAATCAGATGGGCTAGAAGAGTCCCCAAAATGCTAGTGATTTTTTCAAGGTATGATTATTCTGTCTGATTTTCTTATGGAACACCACTCTTACTCAAAGATGAGCCCAATTGTACACTTACCCAATCGGACATAAATAAGCCATGTCTGCCAGTATGGATATACCTCAAATGAAGTTGTTCTAAATTAGGATTGCAATGTATCTTTTTGAGGAATCTCCTAGGCTGTTTCTGAAGCACCCCACAGGTAGGGACCCTGGTATTTCCAGGAAGATTTCCAGGATTCACTTTGCATGCGCTAAGTAAGTAATGTAGGCAGATGAAACCAATACATCAGATTGATGCCTCATTCCTAGGTCACCTGGGCAGTATGCCTGCCCTATCACACTTTTCCCACTGTGATCCCAGTGCCTAGATTTACAGTGGATGCATTAAGCAGGATGGGCCAAGTGATTATTCCACCCTGGCTTCTCTCAGCCTGGAAATCCTGTGTTAATGTAAAAAGTCCTCCTGTTTCAACCAGACAAAACTTTCCAGATGGAATAAAACAGGACACATCTGGGAAAACCTGGATGTGACACAGCTCAGAGCATTGACACATTTTTACTTAGAGCAATAACTTAGGCATCCATGTCAGAAATCTAATTTCACTGTGAAACCAATAGAAGTAGTACATAGTACTGTTGGTTTTAATTTCTCTTTTAAAAAATTATTGCTTCGCCCACTGTGATGACATCCCCCATGATATATCCCCTTACAATCTCACAGAAATGAAGATAATTATATCTCATGCACTATTTCAACTGTTTTCTTTCTATCCATCTATATATGGTCTCCTTTTAAAATGACAGTTGTGATCTGTTACTTGCTGTTATTTTTGCAAATGTTATTCAAACTTAGTCTCTCTCAATTTTCTTTCTTTGATCTGACAGTTATTTCCTTCTTTGCTGGGATTCTATTGCTCCCACCTGAATATAACTTGGAAAAAATTAATTTTTGTTAGAGGTAGTTTAAAAAATATACTAAGAGGGCACCAATAAAGTAATCAAAGTGTTACAAAGCTACTTAGGCTAAAGTGTGCTTTGGGAAAGACAAAAGAAAAAAAATCAGCATTAGCAGAAGATACATTGTGTCTGAAGAGAAAAAATATACCCAAGAACAATATTTTTGATGTAATATATTTGCAGGGACAGAAAGGGAGAAGAAATCTGTAAACTTGGTTGAACTTCAGGTAGTTAATACTACTTAATTTTATTTAAGCCATGTGAATTCTTAAATCTACAATTCAGAGTAGTTCCAAAGTTATTTGAGGCCTTTAACATCACTATCCAGTGTACGCCAGAGTGCTAAAGATAACTGCGCCTGATCCACTCCATTTGGCTGTCTGTCCTGGCACTTCCATTCAGGGACTTCTCTTCCTTAGTTCTTCAAGACTGCAACCACCATCCTCTTCTCTTGCCAGAGACACCATTTTTTTCTCTCCCAGTTCTCTGATATCCTAAACATCCTCCTTCTTTTTCTTTCTCTCATTTCTTTTTTGGGTGAGAAACATCCATCTCCCTAACAGCCAGCAGCAGCCTGCCAGGCAACACATTCAGCCAAATTCTCCGAGTTCTGCTCTTTCTCTCTCCCTCTTTTCTGGCCTTTCCTTAATCTCCCTCCAGTTTCTTCCTATGTGCAATTTTTTCTCATTCAACACTACTTATGTCCAGCAGCTGTAAGTCATTCACATATATATGGCTGTCAAAGTCAGTAGCTCTGCCTGTCTCACTACAGACCTGGTCCTACAGACTCTAATAATTCATAGCAGGTTTTTTAATTCAAGATAATAAAACACTTCATAACATTAGGACATTGATCTGTGTAACAAATAGGAGAAGATTCAGTGTGACAAACAGGATTACAATATAAAGAATACGACTGCCAGCAACTCTGGCAATTATTCACGTGCTACTGCTTCCCACAGACACCCACTTCTCCTTGCAAACATATTTGACCAGAGCTGTCAGTGCAAGGAGCAAACCCAACCCTCCTTCCACCCCCAGCTGCCTGCTTCCAGTCTCATGCCAGCCAAAGTTCCTATGAATACAAGTGATGATCTGACCCAGGACAAAGTTAGCTCTCACCCCTCTTCTCTTTTGGGGTAGTGATTAGTATAAACAAGGAATTTTCCAATTCAATTCACCACACAACCACAGAAAGACCTGTGCTGGCCAAGAGAAGAAAGCAGCATGAGTGGAAAACAGGATAAATATTTTGGTGGCAGTGCAGCTCAATTTTTCATGGAAACATGACCAGACTTCCCCATTCGCATTCACTGGGGTGTTTCATCTCCTACATAGCCACCACTCTAGGAATTACTAAATCTGGGAAATTAGACCTTCAAGCAAGCCGATTTACTTTTTCAAGATTCTCTGGGAAAACCAGCATATGGAGGAGATTCAAACAGCCATGACCAGACTGCATCCATTAACCGAGATATCTTGAACACCTCTTCAGTATACCTCTACTTTAACACCACAGCCTGCAGTCTACTATAAGAACATGAAGGAGAATGAATTAGTCCATGCTATAGCTAAAACTCAGGTATCATGCTATGCATACTACAACACAACTTTGTAAAAGGAGGTTCATAATGCCACGGGTTTATGTCAACTGATCCCAGTGGTATCATTACTGGGCATAAAACATTTGCAGTATCACCAGCCTGCTCTGGTTTCAGTAGCACATGGTAATTTTATCATCCGTTCAGCACTATGCAGCAGAACAATGTTTGTATCTAAATGAGGCAAAGACAAGCTGCACATGACACTTAAGGTCCTCACTCCTGTCCCTTCCCACAGAGCTGTGGGTCCCCTGCCTGACAGCTCTTGCTCAGGCATGATGTGGAGAGATCAACCAGACTGACGGGCAAGCACTACATGCCAACTGCAGATGGAGTGCAGGATTATCGTGTGTCACAACACCTGCTGCAAAAGCCCTAGTACCTCCCATTCCTTAACGCAGTATGCCATCTCAATACAAAGATGTGGCCTATCATCACACATCTATGTGGAGTGTAAAGGCATAAAGCTGCAGACAGTAGGATTAAAATATAAGTAGGATAGCTTTTGAAAATATGTAATCAAGGTCCCGCTAGCACATGACCACTGAGCCTTACCCACACTTGTGGCTGACCAATAAATGCAGCCACAAGCCAAGCCTTATCAACCTCAGTCTTCTATGTTCAGGCCTGATCCAAAATCTATTCCACTTAATGATAATCTTTAATTAAACTCACCAAGCTTTGTAACAGGTAAGTGTTGCACTCTCCTATACATCATCTCTCACGTCTTTCACATCCTTGTGACGATGCAAGAGTTTAGTAAGTTCTGCTGTAATAGGTTGGAGCTGAGTTGATTGGCGGGCTTTTGGGCCACTCATGCTTTTGTGATTTTTGCATATAAAAACCATGTGGAGGTACGGGAAATACTCTTTGTTCCAGCCCTCCTGCCGGGAGGTGACGGGGGGCCTTTGGGCCTCTGGGGCTTTGGCCTGGGCCCGGGCCAGGCCCCTTCCTCGACCCCTCGCCACCGTGGCATGTGGAGAGCTGTCCCGGCTCCGCAGGCAGGGTGTAACCGAGACTGTGTGGCCGAGGTGATCTGAAGCCACCAAGACCCTGCATGGAGCCAGCTGGGCCGGCGGGGCACCCTTGCATCCAGCACAGCTCTCACCAAAACCGAAGAAACACCACACACCGCACCTGACAAAGACACCCTTTCTTTCAAGTCAGCAAGGAAGGAAGAGAAAAATAAAGTTGCATGGGATGAACCTGAACATGGTGACCCCAAGGTCAGAAACAGAAGGGAGGGGGTGAGACCATGCGGGAAGGCAGCTAGATGGCGACGGGAAAAGAGGGCGGTTGCGCTTTTGGCACGGAGCTTAAAATGCTTCTTGCAAAGCCGTAGAAAAAACTTTAATCCATTTGAAAAAACTTGAGGGGATGGGAAATTCTTGAGCAGTCTGTGACTTTAAAGAAAGGCCCACACCAGGCCATATAGAAGTTGTGAGAAGCTGTTATAGAGAGGCCGACGCCAGGCCACATAGAAGTTGTGAGAAGCTGTTAGAGATTCGAAGCAGAGGACCTTTGCTTTCAGGCTAAGTAACTCATCCTTAAAAGACTAAAACCGCATTTTTTTTCCTGTGGCTCATGACTCGACAGTGTGGGAAGACTGCAAAAGATTCACGAGAGAGGTACCTTTTTCACTTCAACAGATTGTTTCTCCAGGCAAACTGAACTGTTGGTTTGTGAAAATTCTGTGGCACGGTAGACAAACCTTTTTCCTTAAGCATAAAAAGACTCTTATAAAAGGGCAACTCTGACCAAAATGCCATGTTTTTGGTTTGTTGTCACTTGTGCAAGATTTGTAGCAAAGAAGGAGACATTGGGAAAGAAAGATGTTAAAAGGTTTGCTTTGATTTCTTATAATTTCTTTTTTTTTTCACTTTTCATTCTGTTAGTAATAAACTTTTCTGTATATTGCAACTGTTAAAGTGTGGACCTTGTTTTGTCTTGAAGTTTCTTTACATTTTCCTCAATAAATCCATATTCCCCTTATGCATATAATTGGATTTCGTGTGTTTGGCGTTTAAACCAGCATCAAACCACAACATCTGCTTACATCAACAACTCAAGTAGATAGCTGCAACCACCTATATAGCACGTAACAACTACTTCTGGATTTAACAATTTTATTTAAACAACAATTTATTTATAAACATGCCTCTGACTTGTAGAAATAAGCTACACAGTGCTCAGATGAGGTTTGTATGTAACTGAAGACATTTCACCTGCAGGTTAACTTTACCAAAGTACTCTCTGGTATCTACAGCACTGCATTTTTGGTGCTTTTCGTACAAAAATAAAGAAGTTGTTGGATTTGTGTTGGAGGTTGGGATTGCTCCTTTTGTTTTCTTTTTCTCAGGGAATTTTCTCCCATCTTTTGAAAAGAGACAATATGACTGGTACTTAAGAGAGACACAAGAAGTAGCCATGGTTCAGGGGAAGGGTGCAGCTGGCTACTCTCTTAGCTGAGAGGTTTCTCTTGGAGGGTCAGATATACCGTGAGATTTGGGCTGGGGGGAAGGGGCTAGGCACAGCTCCTAGCTCTCTCTTGCTCCCAGCATCAGAGAAGGATGGTTGAGCTGTTGCTTACAGCGGGGAGAATTTGCTGCTGCCATCAGAGGCCTGCCCTGTACTGCTTCTCCTGCCGTGGGTGAGCCTTTGCCTGTGAGATCAGTCATTGAACTGGGACCTTCCTAGCACCCTGCCTCACTGGAGAGGACCCTTACCAGCTGTTCGGGTGCCTCAGGGGAAAAGACTGGGATCCTAACTGTCTTGGTTTGAAAGACAGGTGTCTGCCAAGGAAGGCGGGAACCTCCCTTGGAATGGAGAATGTGACCCCCTTTATTAGTTTTGCTTGGCCTGGTTTTTGGTAGTGGCGGGGCCACAGAGGTGGCTCCTGTGAGAATCTCCTGGAAGTTTCCACCATGTCCATCAGAGCCAATCTCTGATGGCTCTGAAACATGGAGCTCCCATGAGAACCTCCTGAAAGTTTCTACTATGTCCAGCAGAGCCAATCTCTGATGGCTCTGAAACATGGACATGTTGCTGGCCAAAACTGTGCCAATGAGAGAGGTTGGTAATGCCTCTGTGATGACATATTTAAGAAGAAAATCAAAACAGAGTCACAAGGTTTTGGCTTCTAGTCAGAGAAGAGGAGGAGGTGAGAACATATGAGGGAAAACAACATGGCAACACCAAGGTCAGTGGAGAAGGAGGAGGGGGAGGAGGTGCTCCAGGCGCCGGAGCCGAGATTCCTCCGCAGGCTGTGGTGGTGGCCACGGTGAAGCAGCTGTCTCCCTGCAGCCCATGGG